>JACSZP010005739.1:0-10195 GCA_016161895.1 Pinna nobilis | reverse complement strand
GCCCCAGATAGGTCCCCTTTTAGACCCTGACCCTTTTCATTCGCAAACTTGAAGCAGCTTCACATGTGGATACTTCCTACCAAGTTTGGTTGAAATCGGCCAACTGGTTCTTGAGAAGAAGTCAAAAATGTAAAAAGTTAACGACGGACGACGGACAAAACATGATCACAATAGGTCACCATGAGCTTTGCTCAGGTGACCTAAAAAGAGAGAAAAATAAAACAAAGAAGTGAGTAAATCAAGATTGTAAACTGCATCTTTTAAAGATAAGGAAACTATCACATGTACAATCTGAACAATTATTATCGCTATGGCAACATCAATACCTCATAGCAACATTAACATGGGAAACAAACCATCAAATGACTCAGAAAGAGACATGTTTTCGTTTAATGAGTACGATTTAAATAATTAAATGTGAGACGTTTCTCCCTTATGTTCCGATAGGTTGTGGTTGAATAGATTAATGATAGATTGATATCATGATCTGGTGATCAACTATCAAAACCTTTAAAGACCAATGACATAAGAACTTCCAAGATTTTTGAAGACAATGTGTACCGTATGTCTGCTTTGTAGGGAGAAGTGCAGTATTTGAAAATATAAATTTTTCCCTTGGCGTGTTCGACTTCGAATCGGAGGGTCCGGGGTTCGAATCCGCGTAGCGCCACTCCGCGGTTGGCCGTCCCTGTCTTTCGGACAAGACAGTAAAAACCAATGTCCCGTATCACAGTAGGTGTTGGCACGTTAAAGAACCCTCCCTGCTCTACGGCCATAAGTGCCGAGCATAGGCACAATTTGTCGTCCTTCAGCGGCACACGGTGATGTCTCCATATGAGTGAAATATTCTTGAGCGGGACGTTAAACAACATTACAACAACAACAGCAACAACAAATCTTTCCTTTTTTTCTCTCAAAATTCAAATGTTCTTTCACTTTCAATGACATAAATAAGGTTACTTGGTATATCGGCCAGAAATTGTTAAATTACTCGCAGGCGAATAAAGATTGCGGCTCAAACCAGTACTTACAAATAATAAGGGCCACCGTGACTTGGTGGTCAGCGTATTCGCATTCTGATCGTCTCGGTTGGCTCTCCTTGTCTTTAAGATGAGACAGTAAAAACCGAGGTCCCGTGTCACGGAAGATGTGAGCACATTCAAGAACCATCCCTGCTCTATGGACGAAAGTGCCGAGCATAGGTAAATTTTGCTGTCCTTCATCGGCACATGTTATGTATAATTGAATAAGTGAAATATACTTTAGTGGGACGTTGAATAACAATACAACAAATCAACAGATACTAAAAGCGTAAAAATGATCTAACTTTGACAGTGCAAACTATTATGATTTGTGAAAAAGAACGTAAACTCATTACTATTTTGTATTCTTAAAAATACAGATAATGATTATTGACGAATCCAATTCAATTTTTAAAAAACAACACATTAGTAACCAACTTAGCAATGCCATAGACATATAGCACAGACGTACGACTACATTTCAAGATATTACAAGGTTTTAAATGGTTTTTAACAGGAATTCATAGCGGAATTGACAATTTTTTCTCATATGCTAAAAATCTGACAAAATCATAACAGGTCTGTTTTCTTTGACGTTATATTAATTGTACCCTCTATTCTCCTTTCTAGAGAGAAATTGTAATCATCTTTCCTTTTTATCAAAAGTAAATACAACTTTTTGGAGCTGAATCAATGCACACGTCGGCGGTTTAAACATCAATTCTTGGTAAACAATAGATGATTCAAAACAAAACTAAATGTAAGAATTGATAAACTTTAACACATTAGGACAATCATTCAATACAAACCTCATGTAATCTTTGTATGAATCATAAATAAAATAAAGATAAAACAAACGATATTTAAACTTTACGTCGAATATAATACAAAAAAAAAATAAAAACACCGGTTTCAACATGACAAACCGATTTGAATATACTAAACAACGGACAAAGTGTGCAGAAGGCACTCTGCTTGTTAAGGTCGCGCACTTGTCAAAATATACACATTAATACCGCAAAGTAATACATGTAGTAGTCAATTGAGGTGACGAACAATTGGTGTAACCATTAAACAAGGGGTGTTTTATCCTGATTCCACTTCCGAAGGTCCGTTTTTGTCAAGTATTTACCGGATTTGTATGTTCTCGTGAACAAAGGAGAAATTGGTATGTGTAACTATATAAAGTACAATGTGATACAGTGACGAAACACTAAAACTATACCATCATAGTCATGATTACAATGGTAAAGGAATGTATTGAATATAAAAGTATTCGACAAAAATACAATGAAATGGGAATCTTAGAATGTAGTCAACTGCAATAATGCATATTGTTCAAATTAAGAATTCGAAAATTTCTTTGGTTCATTGAAACATTGGCAATTTATGGAGAAGTAAAAATATAACGAAATGGAACTTTAAAAAAACTTGCTGCAATAACAAATTCAAAATTCTACACTCACAACGAGTCTAAATCAAAGAAACACATAAAATCTTATTACCAGCGTAAAATCCAGAGTGATCCCAAAAAACGTAAGTGCACGGGGTAATCCATACGAAATGTCTGGAATCAAGCAAGAACCTGTGATTCATTTTATGTTAATTTCAAATAAGGTTTTCCACTTCAGATACGAATTTGAATCTTATGTTCAACCATTATATTGCATATGATATATAATTTAATTTAAAAAAAATAATATTCAATATATCTGCCTATCCTCCCGGTAACAATTCCGCATAGCATTACAAGAAACCAAGATATACTTTTTAATGGTCCAATATGATGCATACATTGAAAATTTGCCGTTTAAGTTAAACAATATTACATGTATATTTTTACAACAAACTTTGCCCGGTGTCCCTTTTCGACTTATGTACATTGTGTCGTGTTTTCATTTATGTTATAAGTAATATCTTGTGTTCTCCTTATACGGGAGAACCTTTATAACGACAGAAAGATGGTTGCTGCAGTCGTTAGTTATGCACGTTTGGTTTTGGTATTTTCGCTTTCCTGTTCAGTTATTGAAATACAGTCGGAATCTGTGTCAGATTCTGTTGAATCAATCTGTGGTGGCATATTCTCTCCATTCGAAGGCTTATCATGAACATGTATAGTAAAAGTGCCTTTGTTTCCCCTGACGTTAATATTCGAAACCCCCAATTGTACTGAACCCCGATTCACTGCCAATCTGAAATTTCGAAAAAGAAAGGACATACGCTTAGAAGTAATACCAAGGTTTTTCAGGCTCAAAACATAACACAGGACTTTCATATACATTTATTTGAATACGCTAACGTTTTCCGCGAAAAATACATCGGCTTTTAATGGAAAATTGAAGGAAGGAAGTCGCTAGATTGCAAAACTAGGACAACAGTCTCATATACCGCGGAAAATATTGAAAACTGGAGGGAAACCCAGTTATGTAACCTAGGACGCTCTCGCCGTCAAAATGGATAACGCTGCACAACGTTAACAACAACGCAACGAGTTGTTTGAATAGGTCGGCTGAACGGAATTCTTCAGAAATTGACAAAAATGGTAAGTTTAAAAAAGGGTAAAGTAGAAGATACCAAGGGGCATTACAAATTCAAAAAGTCTACAACAGACAAAACCGTGGCAAAAAAAAAGGAGACAAAACTAGACACAGAAATACACTTTTAGCTAAAAATAGAATAACGCGAACCCCACTAAAACCGAGGATGAGTTCTGGTGCTCTTGAAGGGTAAGCAAAGTTATTTAGTACATTTTATAGGGGATATGGATGGTGGTGTATAGTGAGGTATAGTGAGGTTGTTAGTAACTGTAACTGGTTATTTAAGATTTATTGAAACAATTATATACAGTCCGAAATAAATTGAGAATTACATGTCTATGATGATTTTCATAGTTATCTGTAGTTTTAAAAAAAAGCTAGAAATTAACCAAGCCAAAACAGAGACATTGTTGAATCTGCCCCCAGCCTGCATATGTCAAATGAATAAAATTTCCTGTTCCAAATTCATATCTAACTGTAAATAAAAAAAAGATATCTTTCCTTTCTGGCTATCAGTAGTTGCACTGAACTTCAAAATGTCACAGATGATTGTAAGAACTAACCACTTGGTACTGACTTTTGGCTTCCTTGGTAGAGTGCTGGTTTCTTAAAGAACCATGCTTTGGATCCAGCTAGGATCAGACAATGTGATAAGATTACATGGATTGCATATTTCAACAACTAGAATTTCAAAAAAATGTAATTCAATTGTGAGTGAGGCAATACTGGATACAGATGTTGATGTTCCGTCACATAACATTGTTCAAACATATGCATGGAAAGTTGTGTTGTTGCAAAACACCATGGCGGTTGTGACCGGTCAACAGGGCTTGCTTGCTCCTCCTAGGTACCTGATCCCACCTCTGGTGTACCCAGGGGTCCGTGTTAGCCTAACTCCATATTTTGCATTCCTAATAGTAGTTATGAGATCGATCATTGTTCGTAACCTTTACCAATGCATAAGTGAACTTTTAAGTTAAAGTGAGAATTTCGACATTTTCTCTGATACCACATGTAGAGATGGGTCAAAGTTATCCACATTTCTGCTCACAACACAAAGTCCAGCTTAGTTTTTATATATAAATAAGGTACAAGGGAAGGTAGTGGAACTGTTACAAAACTCATTAGAACTTATATTACAGAGTTTGCATTAGTAGCGTATAGAAAGCAAATATCAATGTTGGTGGGTAAAAATAAATTCACAGGGAGAGTCGGATTTTTTCACTTTAATCCTGTGTCTCTCTTTTAAAGCTTTGATGGATTGTATTTTGATAATACTGTATGTTTCGTCCAAACATGCAGGATTCCGTGGTCGGCCGTCCCTGTCCTTTGGATGAGACAGTAAAAAACCGAGGCCCCGTGTCACAGTAGGTGTTGGCACGTTAAAGAACCCTCCCTGCTCCACGGCTGGCAGTGCCGAGCATAGGCAAAATTTGAAGCCCTTCACCGGCACACGGTGACGTCTCCATATGAGTGAAATATTCTTGAGTGGCACGTTAAACAACAACGCAACAACAACAACAACATTATGCTCAATGCGTACCTTGCATTTGATTCCTGTATTTGCTCATTTTGTTCCTTTATTTTCGCTTCCATTGTTCTTTTCTCCCATTCCAGTTCATGTATTGTCTTTGAAGCAGATTCTACTCTCTCTTCAGAGTCAGCTGTGCGTTTTTGTAAGTCAGATATCTCCTTCTGAAGCATATCTATTTTTCCTTTTGCAGCGGCAGATGTTTGCTGATATTCTTGTGTATTAGAATCTCTTCTAGTAAAAACAAAATTGAAACTAATTCAGCTGACAAAAACAAACCATTTCTATTGAAAAATGCAGTTTACAGTCTCATAAAACAAGTGCAAAAACATTAACAATATAAAAGAATTGCAATATCCATGCATGGGTTGGTGAGAGTGTAATGCTACTAAGTACATGTATATTATCTCTAAATAAATCTAAAAAATATATACAATTTCAATTAGAAATTTTTATCTACAATTCTCTGTAGTTCTGTACTGTGAAAGTTGTACCAATATACACATTTCTATAAATATTTTGTCAAATTTTAACCTCATGAAAGATGCTATGGCCACAGCTGAGGTTGAACATACAGACAGGTAGAGAGAAAGGCAGACAGACTGAGTAAAACTGTACTGAGTAAAACTGTATGTTCTCTCTCAAATCTTCAAGAGTCATAAAATGCAATTTGTTCTTGGATCCCAAGTTTTTACATTTTTTAATGCTATGGTACACTGTTGTTTCTCTACTTAGAAAAATTGCATATGCCTAAACAAAGTAACTGCAGTTAGCATACATAGGTTTGCCACCTAGCAGCAAAAGTTAAGGTTCCCTGTCTTTTTGCAGGCCATTTCTTATTATCCACTGACCAATTACCAACCACCATCTTATCCATCAATACTTTTTTCCTACATCTTATTTTTATTATGATTTACAAGATGAGAAACATTTAAGTAGCATATCATATATAGATGATATTTAATATCTGAATTCATACTGCTGGGAAATCGTCAGAGCCAAGATGAATATCTTCAAAGAATATTAGTTTTACCTGACTTTTCTGAACTTAAATTTTCTAGATCATAATGCCAATAGGACATTTCTGGGATCCGGAACGGTTCTGCAATTACAATGCACCTGATCAGGTGCCTGCCAAAAATTCTAGGCACTTTCGTAGCGACAAATACGAAATGAATCATGGTAGAAGGGATATGTTGAAATTTTTTTTTAGATAAGCACTGGTACGTGGTGCTAGGCTACAAATAAGATTCAAGGAAGGCAAAATAAGTCATATAAGTATTTTTTATTGATAGTATATCACAAATTATTACTCATCTGGTCCTTTTCCTGAACCTCAGTGAGCCTTCGATTTCACGATCTATTTCAGGATCTCCCTCTTCTGACTCTAAATTAATATCAGAGGTGGTCTCTTTAAGTCTATATAAGACTATTTTATTGAGAGAAGCAGTTGGGATGCCTCCTTCAATTCAATAGTCCAGTGAATCAACAACTGTTGTCGAAGCGTGTGCCTAGAATTTTGTCACGTGATGATGAAAGTCACATGATCGATAAAGGTCCAAATTTTGGCCAATGCTTGGCACTTTTGGTTAATCAGCAATGTCAATTCTTCAACTTGCTGGTACCTGTGGCACATGATCTTTATTCTAACTCTCATCTGAAGGACAGGAGAGCAAGCTGCTTCTTTTGAGTGGAATCAAACTGATGAAATAACAATCCAAAGGCAAACACACTACTACAGAGCCAAAATAGGTTTCTCAGAAACGAATTGACTACTCAATTAGGCTTGAAATAAATAAGATGATAAGTATGGAAGAACCAAACTATCAAGACCACCCTAGTGACTGGCTTAATTTGGCCTGATTTATGAATTTTCTGAAATAAGGTATGAAAAAGCTAAAATAGGAGTAATAGACTAAATTTTGATGGTCTTCAATGTAAGGTGGTCAAAAAAGAGATTTTTAGTGAATCAAGCAGATTCATACATGGCATATGGCATTATGAGATGCATGGCAAAGAGAGAGAGAGAGAGAGAGAGAGAGAGAGAGAGAGAGAGAGAGAGAGAGAGATTCATTTGTCTGATGATAACTTTTGATTGATTCAATAACTTATTCTTGAATAATGATTTAAGAGAGAGAGAGAGAGAGAGAGAGAGATAGAGAGATAGAGAGAGATTAGATAAAGAATATTGCATGAAATTATGTTGCAAGGTTGTTTTATACATATATGGAATTATAAACACTCAGACTATAAGTCAGAGAACTTAAGTACCCATGTCTGATCATCAACTTATTTCAAAATGTCTATGGCCAGGTTCTAGCTTTGACAATTTACATAAACTATTAAACCCAACACAATACATGCAAGTCACACAATTAACAACAAGTGACCACACCACACTTACTCTGACTTGAGCGAGTCTCTCTCCAGTGTCAAAATGCTTTGTTGTTTCTGCAACTTTTTTATTTCTTGCTTGAAAGAAGATAACTCTCTTTCTGCAGAACTTCCTCTTTCTGTCTTGCTTCTCAAAGCTACATTCTCATCTGCAGTTTTCTGACATCTAAAAGGGAAATTCAAAACACAGATGATCATTAAATATTGCTTTGAAATATAAGAATTGATCTGGAAAAATATATAACCCAGAATCCATCTTTTACTAATACTAGTACCCTTTTCTTTATACATACTAACACAGAAATGCTAATTCACACAGACATAAATACATACAAGCTCACACTATTCAACACATATATGCACAAATAAAACAATATTTAAGCACTAAACACATAGATATAGATAAAGGCTTCAGACACGAAAGTAAACCAAAGATCCCTTGTTAAAGTTGTTGTTGTTGTTAATGGATTGTTGTTTAACGTCCCACTCAAATATCTTTCACTCATATGGAGACATCACCGTGTGTCGGTGAAGGGCGAGAAATTTCGCCTATGCTCGGCACTTGTGGTCATAGAGCAGGAAGGGTTCTATAACGTGCGAACACATACTGTGATACAGGACCTGGGTTTTGACTGTCTCATCTGAAAGACAGGGATGACCAACCTCAGCATGGCACTGCACGGATTTGAACCCCAGACCTTTTGATTCGAAGTCAAAAGCGCTAACCACTCGGCCGTGGTGGCCCCCGCACCATGTTAAAGTAAAATGTATTTTATTAACCTTTACTGTTAAAAGCCCTTAAAATATGGAGTCCCTCACCAACATTCTATGACATTGCATGAATTAAATGATAATTTTTGAGTGGGGCTAAAAACAGCAACATAGCGAATACAAGACATAAGACTCTTGTATACTCAACAATTTACCTGGATGTAAGATCTTTCAACTGCCCCTGTAGATCTTTATTCTTGGACATCATTGATTCATATTTCCTGTTCTGTTCTGCAGTATTAGCTGTTATATCTAACTGTACTTTCAAATGTTCCTTCAGTTTAGCATCGTTCTCCTTCAAGAGTTTATCTTTCTTTTTTAATTCAGTTTTCATTTTATCTCTTTCTTCCTTCTGCTGTTTAAGCTGTGATTCATTGCTAAGGAGAAGTAAAATAATAAGACATTCGAGAACTATAGGAAACAAAAGATACGATTTTCTTCTAAATTTTTGAAAACTTAACGGAGAGATGTTCCAGATTTCAGGGGAATATAGCTTAGCATTGAAAGTTTTCAAAATCAGCTTATTACAGATCCCTCATTTCTTTTATTAATCTTTACCCTTTGACAGCTGTGCATCATAATTTTGGCAAAATTATGAATGAAATTATGTCATCTTAAATAAAGCTAAGTCTGTAAATGACATAAATCTCGCTGAGCCTGAACAGACTAATGACATATACAGTGGAGCCTCATTAATGCGGACATGTTTGTTCCAGAGCAAATTGTCGAGATAAATGAAGCATCCGGATTAATGTAATGGATCCAAGCCAAACCAAGCATCCAGATGATTGGTGTCCAGATTAATGAGGCTCGACTGTATGTCATTGTGCCAAATTTCCTGTTCTTATTTCAAATTTACTTGAAAACTATCAATAAAACAAATCTCATTTGTTAATACTGTATACTTTTTATAGTTTAGCATCATGAAGCATGAATATCCACAGCAAAATCATTCTATATCAGATTTCTATACGTCCTAAGTATGATTTGTATTGTCCTTATACATGTACATGTAGATATCAATTTGACTTATCTAAATTCAAGATAAAGCAAAAACACTGGTTAGACAATTATAAATATACAATCGAATCATGAAAACTCGAACGTCGATCTCTGGAAGTTATCGATCTCTGGAATTAAAACAGGGGTTCCTATTCTTTCCTTAATAAATTAAGAAAATTAAGTCTCGATCTTTTGAATGTTGACGGCGAAATTTTCGATCTCTCGAATAAATTTCGCAATCTAAAGCTTGAAATACCTAAGAAATTTCATCTCAATCTTTTGAAATTCGAATTTTCGGCAGACACTGTAATTACTGAGTGATTATTTAGTAATCAAAGGTGACGACAGTGTTAAAGAATTACAGAATATATACCCAAATGATGACAGATGAAAACTGTGTCCGGCAATGGAAGTAAATAAGAGGGTTTGGGGCGGCGAAACAGCGTTTAGCTAGGGAGTAATCGTATTTCTGAAAACTCCAAGTCTCGAAAACTCGAAGTTTATCAGCTGTCCCAAGCTCTTCGAGTTTACGAGATTCAGTTGTATATCTATATGGTAAATGCATAAATGAATGCATTACTACAAATGTACCTCTGTGGGGCCGCCATGGCCTAGTGGCTAGCATGACTTCTGATTTGCAATATCCGGGGTTTGAGCTCGAGTCAGGATACAGTTCGCTGTCTGTGTCGTTCTGATGAAACAGTAAAAATCAAGGTCCCATGACGCATTATGTGTTGGCATGTTGAAGAACCTTCCTTGCTCAACAGCCATAAGCGCTGAGCACAGGCAAAAATTTGTTACCATTCGCTGGCAGCAAAGGCAAAAATGTGTTACCATTCGCTTGCAAACAGAGACGTCTCAATAAAATAAAAGACTCTTGAAAGGGACTCTAAACTACTATTCAAACAACCAACCAACTACATGTACCTCTGTGGCCT
>JACSZP010005738.1:0-11589 GCA_016161895.1 Pinna nobilis | reverse complement strand
ATATATATATTTATATATGGCCACGTCGATGTACTTATAAGTAAAATGAGCCACGATGCGCTGTTTCTTACTTATATAAAGAGACTGTCAGCCCGGAGAAAGGCCCTAGTTTACCTACTGAAACACTGATTTTCCGTTCAAACACCTTTTGGCAAAAAGTTTGTACAATGTTTCTTAGGAGCTTTTTTATATGTGTTGGCAGTTTGTGAGTTAAATTGATAAAGGAATGGTAGAACACCTGGATAACTTGGCAATTGCAGAAATGAATTTTAGATACTTTCTGAATCTCCAGAACCTTGTACATTTGTATATGCATGGTAATTCAAATTCCATGTCACTCGTTGTCATTTCAAATGAAGTAAGATCACATTTCCTTTTGTATTTTAGAAACTGGGGGAAAATATGTGAAAGGGTATGCAGTGCTTCCAGGAAGCGAGCAGACCAGTTTTGACATGTTTTGTCAGCAGAGACGATTATGAAAGTTGCATGGAGGCTGTAACAGCTTTTGAAACATCGGAGATGAAAAATGTCTAAATCTAAAGAATTTTCAAGTCGTCGAATTCTTTGTTTTAGCGATATATACCAATTATCTTATTTGCAGCATAATGTCGATTGTGGTCTCATAAAAACGAGACAGGTTCCCTATATTACCGGTATTTGCATAAAAGATACTCCTGCTTCAGATTACGTACGGAGTTGTGCATACATTTGCAGTGTTGTTAGCCACGTGCAATAGGTTCCGGGAAATTCTAGGGAAATTAAGCTGCTAAAGGCTTCCTATGAACAAATGTACATATAATTGAATACTGTAAATCTAGTTTTATTCGCGTGGATTTTATTTTCGCGTTTTTACGCGAGAATACTTACTCGCGAAAATAAAGTTATCGCTAAATATACCAATATGACTTTAACATGTACCATACAACATGAATTTCTATACTTAGCATGCACACGCGCGAAAATATAGTGTTTCGAATAATTGCATACCAACCGATTCGCCAAAATAAGGATCCGCGAAAATTTTTGGATCTACAGTATAGTTTTGCAATACTGAATGCGTAAAGCTATAGGAAATACATGTACATCGTTGCTCATAATCTTTATATGGACGGTTTTCTATTCAATGGTATTTAAAGAAACGAGCAAGAACGTGCTCTTTTACATTGGTTAGTCCAAACAACTTTGAATGATTTGTTGAAAAAGATATCAAAAATTACACAACGAAATCTATACTATAGAACTAGCACCACTTCATGTAGACATCGTAGATTCCTACAAGTCATAGTTATGTAATGTCTCAAAAAGATTAAGAACACGAGGAAGACATATCCGTAGATTAACAAATGACAGGAGATCTTGGAATGAAATGTCAATTACATGCTATCCCATGATTAATGGCAAAGATATCTTCACTTCTACATGTACAGTCAAACCTGCCTTAGTGGCTCAATGAATTAAAGAACTACCTGTCTCATTTGACCTAATTGCATGGTTTACGAAATGGCTTTTTCCTATTTAAAAAATTACCTGAATTAAACGACCACCTGTCATATGTTACCCTTTTTGCTCCTTTAAGGGTCTCTTAAAACTGGTTAGATTGTACATGTAGAATATTTACCTACAATGTATAACACATGTGATGTCATGATACCAGAAATGACTACATTTCATTACACAAAATTACAACATGCAAAAGTAAGCGAGACACAGATAGCATGTAGACGAGGAAGAAAATACGCATAGATTTAACAAGATAGAAGAAAGATAACCCGAGATAATCTGAGATAAAGTTAGTAAACGTGATAAAGTCCAGGTATTCGTGTAGGTATCATCATTTAAATCAGTAAAAATTTTTTTAGTAAAACTGCGATACGCGTTTGTTTGTAAATTGGCTGTATATCTGTGCAAAGTACCAAAGTCCAAGTAGCAAATAAACTCCAACATTGATAATCAGTTTGACACGCATGTATCACAAACGCGAGCCACAGAAAAAACAAAGATAAAAACATTTTAATTATTTAACCGTGCATTCCCTCTCCCTAAAGTATGTACAGTATCCAAATATTATCGGTTATACTTGTTTTATAATTACTTTTCATATTCAATTCACCTGACTCAGCAAACGTCATTCATTATTTCATTTCACCTTACTTACATTACTTTAAAAATATGACAAACCACTCTGTTTCCACAAATCTTCGGTCCCTTGACCTTAATCAAGTAGTTGACGACAGTGATACTAGCTTTTACATATAAAAGCTAGTGTCACTGTCGTCAACCACTTGATAAAGGCCAAGGGGCTGAAAGTTACAAGGATACTTTCCTTTGGAGGAAATTAGATTATATTTATACATCACTTTACTTATCATTAAAAATGTTAAAGGTAACGAACATCAATCTATCCCATAACTCCTTTGAGGAATACAAAATAAATACACAGTTGGACAGGGGCCGCCGTGGTTTGCGTGTTTGACTTCGAATCGAATGGTCCGGGGTTCGAATCCGCAACAGCGCCGCGTTGCGTTTGGCCGTTCCTGTCTTTCGGATGAGACAGTAAAAACCGGGATCCTGTTTCACAGTAGGTGTTAGCACGTTAAAGAATCCTCCCTGCTCTATGGCCATAAGTACCGAGCATAGGCAAGATTTGTCGCCCTTCACCGACAGACGGTGACGTCACCATATGAGTGAAATATTCTTGAGTGGGACGTTAAACAACAATACAACAACACAGTTGGGCAGACACGGGCCTTGGTACAAATTTCACATAAAATGAATGTCTCTTAAATACCTTCCTTGATCATTGAGCTCAGGTAAAAATGTTAATTTCATTTGTGCTTATTTTCCGCATAGACTGGGTTCTTGCATTATATAATCTGATTTTAGTAAATTTAATATGACAAATTGATATTCTAAAAAATAGTTTGTTAACAAAATTGGTCATGCATGGCTACTAGATATCAATCTGTTATTTCCGGCACATGTATTTAGATTTGAACAATCTCTTTTGAAAGTTTTCATAATAATGTTTATTTTGTACCATATATCTGAAGATCTTAATGCACAGTCTACAGTGTAATGCAGGTTATGCTGAATTTCGAGTATGTTTATTGCATTCAAAATTTTCACGAGGATTTATCTTTCACTTACTGAGATGGTCAATGAACATTCATGCATCATCTGTCTTGTTGATGTTGTTGTTTAACGTCCCACTCAAGAATTGTTCACTCATATGGAGACGTCACCGTGTGCCGGTGAAGGTAAACAAATTTTCCCTATGCTCGGCACTTAGGGCCGTAGAGCAGGGAGGGTTCTTTAACGTGCCAACACCTACTGTGAAACGGTTTTTTTGTCTCATCCGAAAGACAGGGACGGTCAATCGTAGCGTCATCGTCTGTCTCCAAAGACTCAGACTCAGATTAAGAATATTACAAAATCCCTATCTTACATGTACCTCCGTGACAAGAATGTTGTTGTACCAGCAAAGCCCCCCAAAAAATTATTTTACAATGGAATCCGCTATTAAGACTACCCAAGTGACTGGCTAAAACTGATCTGATTAGCAAGGTGGTCTCCTAAGTGAGGTGGTTTGTAGGAGAGGTTCCCTTGTATGTGCAAATGCTTTGCAACCCCACATGTACATTTACTCCAACACCACTTACGAAAAAGAAAATCCTTATAGAGCCTATATCTGTATTATGTTCCTTTGTTTCAACAAAAGATGAGGAACTGAATCCCCTCTTACTTTACCAGATTCTAATATTACACAAGTGTCATTACATAAACGGTTAATTGTATCTGTCAGATTCTCCTCGAACCCACTCTCAAAGCTATTACAACTACTGTATACAGAGGAAATTTTCGCCCCCATTTTATTTTCGCCACTTTCGCCAGTGAGCAGTGAAACAGGGCGAATTCGAAACAGTAAATTGAGTCAATAGAATTATGTCGAGGCTGGGCGAATTTTAAACGGGGCGAAACTACATGTATTTGCAAATGCATTTGGGCGAAAATAACACGGGGCAAAAATGACCCTGTGTACAGTATTATCATGTTCATACTTTTTGGATTTATCGGGTTCTTACCTTCATACTTATTGGTATATGGTATGGTATTGTTGCTTAACGTCTTACTCAAGAATATTTCACTCATATGGAGACGTCACCGGGTGCCGGTGAAGGGATACTAATTTTGCCTATACTCGACACTGCTGGGCGTAGAGCAGGGAGGGTTCCTTAATGTGCCAACACCTACTGTGACACGGGACCTCGGTTTTTACAGTCTCATCCGAAAGACAGGGACGACCAACTGCGGAGTGGCGCTACGCGGTTCGAACCCGGATCTTTCGATTCGCAGTCGAACACACTAACCACTCGGCCACCAAACTTATTGGTACGACCCCCGGTAAATCCAAAAATATGAACAAGAAAGCAGTCAAAGACGTGTAGCATGGTGCCTCTATAGCTACACAAAGGGTGGTGCGAGAACGTAAAAAAATGACTTTTTCTCTCTTGTTACAAGAATTACCTGTATTCTAAACTACATGAGAAATAAAAAGAATAAGTTAAGCTTTGAATGGCAAACGTAGATATAAATATCTCAGTTTTGTAAGAGATAAACGATACTTAGTAAAATACTTTGTTTCCGTTCACTGAAAATGACATTAGCAGAATGCTTAACATATATGTTCGTTTGGCAGGTTTTTCGACAGATTGCCGGCATTCAAATGGGCACCAGCTGCTCCCCCTTTCCTGCCTATTATTTTCTTAATTTGAATGAGACGGTTCCAAACAATGGCTGCAAAAAACCTTATTCCACCTGGTTATCTTTTTATTCCCTTACATAGATGCAATTTTCATTGAAAAAACCACAGTTTGGTGACCATTTTGATATTACCTATCAAAACGAAAAATGCAAGGTCTCATTCATACTTTGACCTTCACCTGGAAATCGATAGTGTTGGATGGTTTAGAACCCAAAGTTCGATAAAAAAAAGCTTCAATTTTCCTACGGTCTTTTTAAAGCAACATTCCAGCAGCACCTGCAAATGGTGTTTCTCACTTAACAAGATATTCCGGAACATGTTTCATGTATACATTATGTTAATTTTAATAACTGAACTGTGGAACTACTTTAAAAATTCCTACAATGGCTTTAGGCTTAGCTAGAAATGATACTCGCATTAGCATCACCCCAGCCTCGATCTCTCTTAATACCCTAGGTATTCAGAGTAAAATGTAGTACTTACGAATAGATATCATCAATACCACTTCGGTTGATCCTATCTTCATCCATACGTGTACTGCCAGAGTTATATAGTGTACATGTAAATGAATTTTATCTTCAAAATTTCTTATGTCCAATGCCAAATGTGTTTAAGTTTTTACACAAACGGTGATTTCTCTCGAACACAATACAAACGGGTACTAAAAATTCAACCAAATTATGCATATTACATAGGACACTCATATTTATTTTAAAAGTTTATTTATTCTTTTTTATTATATGTTTTTTTTACTGTTGTTGTTGTAATGTTTTGAAAATTAAAACGAAAGAAAATTTCACTCATTCGAGACGTCACCAAAGGCGTAAACGTTGGTCTATGCTCGGCACTTTGTGTCATTCAGCAGCGAGGTTTCCTTAACGCGAGCTTGCCTGCTGTGACACGGAATATGTATTATTGTCACTTCCGGGGAACATACTTAGTACAGTCTAGCCTGTTTTGGAGAAGTCCGAGGGAAGGGGCAAAAAGGGTCACATATGATAGTTCGTCGCATAATTCGGATGATTTACGTAGAAAATGCTATATTGGGAACCATATATAAGAAAGACAGTCCTTTATTTTGGTCGGTCGCAAGGGTAGTTTAGACTGTATTTGTATGTCCAGTGTACATGTCTTTGAAAAGTATTGATGCAGTACTGTTGAATCTGTTATAAATGCGGGGATTTTAAGCCCTCGCAATTAATTGAAACAGCAGTTTTGTTCTCAGTGGAATAATCTTGATTGATCAATCTAAAAGAAATGGACTTAACATGTGTAGTAATTCAATTTCAATATACATCTGGACTCAGTTTGACAATGCATTGTTAAATTAACTTTAAAATTTTAGCTTGTAATTTACTAACTATGTGGTTTAACGCTGTTGCAGAATTGTTCAATTACTGAACTACGAGATTACCAATAAAAATCTTACGTCAGAGTTACCATAACCACAAAGTTAACCATCAGTATATACAAAGTTAAATCTAACTACGAATTAAACTATTGCATAACTGCGCCCTGTACTTTGTTTCAATTGTGATGACACATATTTAATTTATGCTTTTATAAAATTCCTTTGTTGTAAAAATTCATAATGCTTGATATCGTAACATTATTGCCTAAGTACGCGGAGTCTTGGTATAGTATGAGGAAAATGGAGAAAAACTATAAATAAATACAGATGGATAACTGAAATATATCTTATCTAAAATAATGAATTAATCACCTTAGATTGTAAAATTCCCGGGAAACAGGATTGAGAAAGCGAAATTTAAAGTGCAGACAAATGGAGCTCACGATTTCAAACAAAACGACAAAACCGCAGAATTATGTACTCGCCAAAATTACATTTATGGTATTTACAGTATAAATACATGAGTGTTTAAAACTGTTATATTTTCATGGCATAATAGATTGAACTGTGTACAAAGGATACCTCATTAACTTTGATGTTGAATTTCTATAAAAGTGCATGTATTTCAGAGAACAATATTTGGTGAATAATACCCGTGTGTTATTCATAAAAAAAATACTACAGAGATAAGGGACAATTATATATTAGCGAAAATTAGTCTGTTGGACTTTTTAATTGCATAAACGCAATACTGAGCTTGTAAATGATAACAAGAAATATCAGTTTTAAAACGGACATAAGCAAAAAGGGATGAAGGCATACCAAAGAATAAGAACAAGGCAATATTGGCGATCTTGAGTACATGTAATACAAAACTGGAAATATGCATAAGTTATCTTGTCATTATATGTCACATCAGAAATTCCTAACCTTAAAAAGGTTGTCTGTAAGGTAAATTTCAGAATTACCGAGAGATGTTCGAAAATCAAAGTTTAAAATGACATGTTTAGGAAAAATAATGGTCTCAACGTGGAAAACAATTGTAAATCCCTAATGGGATGGGACCAGGTGTCCGGAAGGAGTCAGCGTCCCATGTCGGCATGGTCGTTGCAAACGTTCCATGGAAACCCTACGATCGATAAAATGTCGATTTCGGTTGAAAATGTCATATGCTCTTGATCTGATCAGTAAAAGATAGGCCATTGCAAACTGTCGTGCTAAGAATATCAACCAACATCCTTGAAAAGGGATAGCTTACTGAAGAAATATCATTATATCATCAGAATTCCGATACAAAGCTATCGGCTTGTGAAATTTAGTGTCATAATAGTAACCATCTCAGGATGTCATCTCTAAGGTGTAGATTGGAGGTCTTTGTGGAGAATTCACCCACTATGAAAAAGCCGAGTAGTAATAAATTTGTAATTTTACTCCAAAAGAATTGTCATTGTTGTATTGTACGTTTTCTTTTTCTTTCATTCTTTTGTTTTGTTTTTGTTTGTTTTGTTTTGTTTTAAGCATCCGTATTATTCATTTCCATAATAAAACGATTTTTTATACATTAAATATCTTCGATGTTTCTGTTTTGGTGCTATGGATACCGTGGATTCATGTTGACGGTGATGAGGGTTAACAAATGCTAATGGATTTTCACACCATATCCATTAGCCTGAAGCGAGGTAAATGCAGCTTAAATTTACAGATTGACATTGGAAATCATGCAAGACATATAACAGATCAAAATCAGATACATACGACAAATGTTTACGTAAATTATATGTACATCAACAGTATATATACAAGTACAAAACAGAACATATACATCTACATACATAATGATTTAACAAAGTGATGATGTTTATAAACATCGCCCAATATACATCTGCCTCCAGAAATAATTTCTAGAATAAAACTAAAGACAATCTGTTTTATTCTATTTTAGCATTATTGTAACTGTTGATAATTTGATATCTCCACACGTGTTGTGAAATCGATTGTCAAACGTCCATTCTTAATAAAATGCGTCCAAAATGCGTCGATGTTTTTAAAAAATATCGACAGAATATGCCATATTGTAAATAATTATATGAGCTAGAACATTTATGAATTCCATTTATAAATTTTGGGATCAAGTGTCTGAAAGAAAATAAACTTTCAGAAGTTGGTCGTGTTTCCAACGTTGAATGAAAATGAAGATCCGAAGGAAGTTCTTTAAGTTTTAAGTTCTTTGCAATACAAATTGGGAACCAAAACTGGTTCGGTATCAAACAGTTTCGAATTTCGAACAAGATGGGACAAGGTAACCGGGACATGTGAGGGAATCACATTTCTGCCTCTCGAGTTCTGTAAAATGAATTCCAGAATGCCACCCAACATACATGAGGGAGAGGTCATATTGTTTAATGATTTCCCTATGTCTTCTGTCATGTTCTAACTTTTGTATTGACCACCCACCTGGTAAATTCAAAAGTTAGAACATGACACTTCCATGAAATACCTGTATTTTTCATCACTGTGTCTGACTTTTTCGTTTTTTGTCATTTAATTGGAATCGTCTTCAAAATTTTCATTTTAAATGTAGTTCTATTTTAAACGATTTGATGGAAATCTTATTTCACATTTTCTCTTCTTTTTTATATCAATAAATAAATAAGAAGGAATCGCATAATGAAATGTATCTATAACACATTTTGATCATCTGAAACAAATAAAGATATGTCAACATGACTTAAAGGAGATTACAGCTCCCAGCATATACGTATGGTTTTTGTTTTGTTGTTATTTTTTTTATATTGCCTATGAGTAGATCTTGATCGATGCAAAATATAATGAAAAGAAACTGCACATGTATATTTTTGACATATTTTAAGTCGGTGGTAGTTAACTACAAATTGGATGTACCCTGGGTACTAGTACATAGAAAGATGTTTAAGAACAGAATGATGTTGGTTTCGTTTCCATGATGACTTGATTTTGGTTGGTATATGTTGCCGATGACTGTTATTCCTATCCTTCACATTTTTCACACGTGAGGGAGTTGCTTACCTTTCCGAAGCACATGAACTCAACCCCGGTTATTTATATAATGGGGTTGACGTTCGTGTTGCTCTATTTTTAGTTGTATATGATGTTGTGTGGAGTACTGTTTGTATAGTTGTCTCCTTTTGTTTTGATAATTATGTTGTTGATGTTGTATGATGTTGTCTGTCATTCGATTTTTAAAATTCCAATTCCCCACTTGATAGCTTAATTTCCCTTTTAAAATTTTCTATGCATTTCATTGGTTCACTCGGACGATTCGTTTTACAAAACAAGCGACTGGTTAATAGCAATGATTTATTGGGTATGTTGGTTTCTACCATGCGTTTTACAGGCAGTGTCATGTGTTCCCTCACATAAAATCGAGTATGGGTTTCTCTTTTAAAGGAAGTATTCGTAGGATGTTGCGTCATACTGAATGTGTTTAATACAACGAATTTATGGGTGAACATGTAAAGTGTGTAAACGGCAGAGTTATTGAAATGTTGACATTTAAATTGCGCCTTTGTTAAATCCTCAATTAAACCCTCATATACATGTATCAAGGTAAAAATATTGCTTTTTGCAATTGCAATTGCTTTGCTTATATGTCTTTATGTGGACCTTTAAATTACGATGATGCAGGTGGTGGTGGCGATGAATATGATGATAGTTATAACGATGAAGGCACATTTATTATTATCACCAGACATCCAGAGTCGTATCCAGTATACCAAAAAAAAATGGATAAAATTACATGTTATTTTTGTAACGTTGTTCTGTTTTTTCGAAATATACTTCAAGATCCCTGTTCACTTTACTATTCGCTTACTACTGAGAAGACTTCAACATCACTTTTTACAATGTAATCATTATTTGTGATAACTGGGAACACGCCTAGAGCCTTGTTTACTGTGCTGTGTTATTGATGGTTAGACTCCTCTTACCTTTTCCCGATATTGGACTATTGATAATGGTTAGACTACCCTGCCTTTCCCTGTATTGAACTATTGATAATGGTTAGACACCCCCTGTCTTTCCCTGTATTGAACTATTGATAATGGTTAGACACCACCTGCCTTTCCCTGTATTGAACTATTGATAATGGTAAGACACCCCCTGCCTTTCCCTGTATTGAACGATTGATAATGGTTAGACACCCCTGCCTTTCCCTGTATTGAATTATTGATAATGGTTAGACACCCCCTGCCTTTCCCTGCATTGAACGATTGATAATGGTTAGACACCCCCTTCCTTTCCCTGTATTGAACTATTGATAATGGTTAGACACCCCCTGCCTTTCCCTGCATTGAACTATTGATAATGGTTAGACACCCCCTGCCTTTCCCTGTATTGTACTATTGATAATAGTTAGACACCCCTGCCTTTCCCTGCATTGAACGATCGATAATGGTTAGACATCCCTGCCTTTCCCTGTATTGAAATATTGATAATGGTAAGACACCCCCTGCCTTTCCCTGTATTGAACTGTTGATAATGGTTAGACACCCCTGTATTTCCCTGCATTGAACTTTTGATAATGGTTAGACACCCCTGCCTTTCCCTGTATTGAACTATTTATAATGATTAGACACCCCTGCCTTTCCCTATATTGAACGATTGATAATGGCTAGACCCCCCACCCTGCCTATCCCTGTATTGAACTATTGATAATGATTAGACACCCCCTGCCTTTCCCTGTATTGAACTATTGATAATGGTTAGACACCCCCTGCCTTTCCCTGTATTGAACTATTGATAATGGTTAGACACCCCCTGCCTTTCCTTGTATTGAACTATTGATAATGGTTAGACTACCCTGCCTTTCCTTGCATTGAACTATTGATAATGGTTAGACACCCTCTGCCTTGCCCTGTATTGAACTATTGATAATGGTTAGACACCCCTACCTTTCCCTGTATTGAATTATTGATAATGGTTAGACACCCCCTGCCTTTCCCTGCATTGAACTATTGATAATGGTTAGACACCCCCTGCCTTTCCCTGTATTGAACAATTGATAATGGCTAGACACCCCTGCCTTTCCCTGTATTGAACTATTGATAATGGTTAGACACCCCCTGCCTTTCCCTGTATTGAACTATTGATAATGGTTAGACACCCCCTGCCTTTCCTTGCATTGAACTATTGATAATGGTTAGACACCCCTGCCTTTCCCCTTTATTGAGCTATTGATAATGGTTAGACACCCCTGCCTTTCCCTATATTGAACTATTGATAATGGTTAGACACCCCCTGCCTTTCCCTGTACTGAGCTATTGATAATTGTTAGACACCCCCTGCCTTTCCCCTGTATTGAACTGTTGATAATGGTAAGACCCCCATTGCCTTCTCCCTGCAGTGTAATCTCTATAATGGTTAGACCCCCACTGCATTTCCCCTGTATTGAACTATTGGTAATGGTTAGATTCCCAGTGTCTTCTCCATGCATTGTAAT
>JACSZP010005735.1:390-15610 GCA_016161895.1 Pinna nobilis | reverse complement strand
GGTAAAACTAACAATGAAAAGACAGTGTGCAAACTCTGCTACGCTAAAGTGAGTAATTCCTAGAATCTTTGAAAGAATTGTGACAAATCGTATCACGAGTCCTGCATCGCAATATGCATCGTATCGTGAGGACACTGTATCGTTTCACCCCTAGCATACATGTACCTTGACCACAATCTAGTATTATATATCAATTTTATAGATGAATATTGTACCAACAATTTACAGAATAAAAAGTACCATGACCCATGTAGAGTTGTAGGTCTACAATCATATATGTATATAATAGTTAGATGTCAAGTAGCATGATACAATGAATCATGCAAACATTGTGTCATTCAATTCTTACTTAGTAATCCACTTTCTTAAACAAAACAGCCCAAACACAGCTGTATTTCAACTGAAAAGTTCAAATTGCTTTTCAGCAAAGACTTGGCCTTAAGACAAATTAAGCCAAGATATTTTTTCAAGGCCCATGTTGTCTTTCAAAGTTTTCTCATTTTTCAAAATTTTAATTTTTTAATTTAAAAATTTCTAAAACCCTACCTTCATTTTTGTCTGCTGTTCCAATTGCTTAGTTGTTTCTTGCATCTTAGTGAGATCAAGGGCATCTTTGGCATGTTCTACAAAACAAGGTGAAATAAATTGGTTAGATAAACATGTATTGCCATTTCACGTCCCTTTCAAGAATCCTTCACTTATAAGGAGATGCTGTAAATACCGGCCATGTACAACAAATTAAGCTCATGCATGGCACTTACAGCGTATGGCTATTGAGCAATGGGGGTTCTTCACAGGGAAATACAGGACAGCGGTATACAATGCAAGGTTGATAACCAGCCCAGTTCCCTCTGGATGTATACTGCACTGTCCTTATCAGCCCCGAAGATTTTTTTTGTTTTTTTGAGGTTTTTTTTCAGGGGGGGGGGGTTTGAGCAATATCATAAATCCAGATTCCATTGACCTTCTTTAAAGATAGGCTAGTCTCTTTTGAAATCCTAAGTGCTTGGAAAGAGAAGGCCCTACACTACAGCTTGGTGTTTGTTACTCTAATCATAAAATTAAATGTTACAACAGAACGGTTACTTAACAAGACGATGATATGGCTAAAGCGAGTGAAATTAAAAGCAGACGACATTTTCATTTCATAACAAGGCAGGTCTACAAGGTACATGTACATTGATCCACAACTTGTTTAATTGACTATTGCACCAAGTGAAATTTAGTTGAACGTCTATCAAGTAAAGTAAATCAATAAATGACATTGTAATAAGGTCAAACACGAGTGAACAGAGCAAACAAAAATTTCACTTTAAAATGTTATATAAAACCGACAGGAATTGTTACATCAGATTTGTCTGTCAGAAGGTCAAATGGTCGTCTGTGTCTTGTGCTGCTATAAACTGATGTGACATGGGAGTAACAAGGCGTGACAGTTTATGTTACAGCACCGTTAAACTGAAAAGCGACCAGACAAAAAATAAACTCTTTGCTTATTTAAAGACAATTCGTTATTTACTTGAAGTTTCAAGTTCCTTCGCTGCCTTTGCTGCCCTTTCCAGGGCTGCCGAGTCAAATCTATATGCGTCCATTTGAGATTTTGTCAGATCTCCTCCCTTGCCTTTCCCTCCGCCGTCCGGTGGTGGTGGAAGGGGAAACTGTGGTGGTACTTGTCCGTCTCCGGGTGGAGGTTTACCCATTCCAAATAACCACGACATTTCGGCAAGGTTTGTGTAGCTTTTGTAAACTCACGTGTAGTAAAACCGATCTTGCGCACTCGACTGTTTCCGATTGATTTTTGTAATACATAAAACCGACACCGGACAAATAATTTTACGTACACACGTCTGGACAATTTCCGGATTACATTTTTTTCCTAAGATGTATTCACAATTTAAGAAATAACATAAAATACAACGCAACATTTCTACATCTAGATCATCCTAGTATGTATATGAAAAATACTGATGTCGTATCTATGCAAAGGTCTTCAGATTCGGAATCATTTTATGTAATAAACTCGAACGCCGGAGTCCAACATCGAGCTGCAAGATTCATCTCATAAATATGTTTCTGTCTCAGGTGACTATAAGTCCAGGGACCATGACTATATTACGTCAAAGTTCAGAGAGCACAAATTGTCATCTCTCCAAGACTGGCGACGTAACATCAGGCTAGTGTACCACTACGAGGTCGTTAAGAGGTAAAAAAAAAATTCGTACCAACCATACCACCTCAGAGATTTCTTCGAGCCCGTAAACCAGGCCGACAGATAAGAGCAAAATGAATCAACGAATTGAACACCATCAGACCCAACATACACACTTGCCATGTCAGTCTTTCAGTGAGAAAAAAAAATGCAGTCGAGCGGCTTACTGACAGAGACTGACGCTGACTCATTCCGGACATCTGGTCCCATCCCTTGATGAATTCGCAAACGTTAAGACGGTTTTCATTCTCAAATGAGTATTGTGCAGAATTTGGAGCTTCTTTTATCCTAATTTACTTCTAGTTTATCTTACTGTATGTCAGAACCAATAGATAGGTTTCAATAACATCAATTTTCTTGGAGTTATTTCACTTTGTCGGTCATCTTTGGGGTCCATGAAGAATATTTCATGCATAAACCAACCAAATTACCGATCCCTTTTCTGCTTACTGGGGTTATTCCTTGAAAATTTACTATGCTGACACAATTCATCAAACCCCCTCCCTGAAATATATACTTGCATTGGGTCGAAAATAAGACAAACTTTGTCACACAAATCCTTCAAATTTGGCATAACAATGAACAAAAAACTCCAATCTGACCCCAAACATGGCTGACAATGGGAAATAACTCAAGAAACTTTATGCTAATGCAACCTATCTATATTATGATTATATGTGTACAGTTAATGATATCCTCGTGATAGGCCATATCTATACACTGTACGGCTGACATTCCCAATAATTCTGATGAGACAGTAAAACAGAGGTCACATGTTGCAGTAGGTGTAGGTACATTAAAGAACCCTCCCTGCTCGAAGACTATATAGGTGTCGAGTAAAGGCCAAATTTGTCGACCTTCATCGGCACACGGTGATGTCTCCATAAAATTTGAACATTCTTGAGTTGGACGAAAATCTAAAGTAGCCTACAATCAGTTACGTGTATAGCTACTCTGCCACGGATGCCGCAAGTTAACAGCACGAGGAAGCGAAGGCAAGTTGATGACTGCAACAGAAATATTTCAAATGAATGCCAAAGTTAGAAGACCCCCTGGCATTATAGAACCTTAAATGTCCGTCTTGACTCATATTCCGTGTAATTTTTAGGTTGTTTTGACCACAGGAGACGACTTCACCAATCGGACCAATTTTGTGCACGTTTATCTCGTCACATTGGAAGTTTTATTTCACTCTCTCACCCGAAAGACAGGGACAGCCAACCACAACGTGGCTTGGGCTCGAAACCCGACCCTCGATTCGTAGACGAACACGATAACCACTAGGCTTCGGTGGTCTCAGTCACAGTTAGTAAATGACACTGCAGAAAATTATGTACATTGAAAACTATAGGAGTGCTCTATACAATATTTGTAGTTTCAAGAGGATAACAATAATCACAAGCGTTACAAAAAATATATATATACACACAAATTTTCGGCCTTTCGCCATCATCATCAGTGGCTGAATTCAAAACAGGGCGAAATCAAAATGGTAAATTCATTGAGTAGAATAATTATGAGACTGGGCGAATTCAAAACAGAGCGAAACTGTTTACAGGTGCAATAGGCGAAAATAATACGGAGCGAAAATAACCCTGTCCTAACTCAGGACATTGTAGTACATATATTTATCAATGTTTCTTAGAATGAGTATGAGCGTTTTCGATTAGTCTACATGAACTGAAAAAGTTCATTAATCTGTTTGGTAACGTAAAGTGTCCGTGCAATAAGTGTTTCAGTTGTTTGTTAAGCTTCTAAAAGGAATACAAATACCAGGGTTGTCAGAGCAGTATAATTTTATTGTAAAAAGAAGACATAGAATATTATATATATATTATAATAAACACAAGTAAACAAATGACGTAAATCGACAATTTCAACACATTTCTACGGAAATTGCCAAATCATTATTGTACACCACGCAACTTCCTCTTCGCGTTTGTCTTCTCCACAAAGTAGTCGGTTTCATCGTTCTCGTTCTTAGGGTTTGGTTTGGTTGAAATTTGTCCGTAGTAGACCAACTCCAAGGTAGTTTGATTTCTGAGAATGTATTCCAAAAAAGAAAGTTTCTGAGTATATGTGTTTCTGAAAAAGAAAGTTTCTGAGTATATGTGTCTCTGAAAAAGAAAGTTTCTGAGTATATGTGTTTCTGAAAAAGAAAGTTTCTGTTTCTAAAGAAAGTTCTGAGTACATGTATGTGTTTCTGAAAAAGAACGTTTCTGGGTATCTGTTTCTAAAGAAAGTTTCTGAGTACATGTATGTGTTTCTGAAAAAGAACGTTTCTGAGTATCTGTTTCTAAAGAGAGTTTTTTGAGTATATGTATGTGTATCTGAAAAAGAACGTATCTGTTTCTAAAGAAAGTTTCTGAGTACTAGTATGTGTTTGTGAAAAACATAAGTCTCTGAGTATGCGTTTCTGATAAGAAGATGGGGGAATGCTTTAAAAACCTTTTACATAAAACAAATAGAAAAACTCCGAAAATTTAAATAAATCTTGAATTGGATACGTTAATGTTATGCAATAGATTTGGAAAACGTTAACTATATACAAATCGGTAGCACATACACGTTACGGCTACAAGAAAAGCAATTCAAATATTAGGACTTACTAAATATTGATCATTTTGACAATGATATTGATCCTTGACATTGTGAGAAATACATTTCAGAATATAGGTTCTTTTTAATGAGGAACAATAGCAAAGATATGTGAAAATTATTTGTTTTTTATTTCATATCCGTGTTTTTGTTTTTAGATGGTATGGTATTGTATTGTTGTTTAACGTCTCATTCAAGAATATTTCACTCATATGGAGACGTCACCGTGTGCCGGTGAAGGGCGACAAATTTTGCCTATGCTCGGCACTGCTGGACGTAGAGCAGGGAGGGTTCTTTAACGTGCCAACACCTACTGTGACACGGGACAACGGTTTTTACTGTCTCATCTGAAAGACGGGGACGGCCGACCGCGGAGTGGCGCTGCGGGTATCGAACCCTGGGCCCAACCGCGGAGTGAGGTTGATTTGTACACAAATGATTACCGGCACAAATGATGCATATATGATAGCAAAAGGAAGTCTGCATGACCAAAATATCTTTTGGTCTCGCTACACAGTTAACAGGAAGTGGCCCCTGTCTCACAGAGTGCATGAAAAATAGCTAAAATACTTGAAATTGATCACAGTGGAGAGAAAATTGATGTATGTAAGCTATGAGAGAGGTAAAATATGATTTAGAAAGCCAGATTTCACTAGAATTTGAAAACATATGGGAATGTACAGTTTGGAGTAGTGATATAGTGCAACAGTACTAAGTAAAGTGGCAGGGGGAATCCCCATACTAAAACAAATAGTCATGGTGGTAAGCACATGACTTCTTGATACCTGTCATCTGGGAAACATCCCATTGTTTTTTTAACTGAAAAATCAGTAGAGGATTTCCTTTCAGATGAGCTATAGCTTATGAACAGATCAACCCATATATGTCCATGGTTGACTTTTGACCGTAGACAATTTAACACAGAATTCAATGGGAGCTTGCAACTGTATAATGAGACCTATACTTACAATATTCCATCCAGGTCATTTCCAATCCTATCTCTCTGCTTAAAAAACCTGGAACTTTCCCTCTTAGCACCTATTAAAAAAAGAAAAGAAACGTTTCAAACTCACGTCCCAAAAGAATATCACACATATCAATCAAATTAGCAATTTCCAATTAGCATGGCGGTTAGTGCAGTTGCTTCTCAGCTACGCAACTCGGGGTCTAATCCTTGGATTTGATAAGGAAATATGTGAGATGGCATGTGGCCGCCAATTCATACAAGAGGCTTTTCTCTGTGTAATCTGGTTTCCTCCAATAGCATGAGGCCAATTTGCAACATGCCTACTTCAGGGCCATCAAGAGACATTGATATACATGTAAGCTGGCATACAATGTAAGTTGTTGTCAAGTGTTGTAAAATAAACAAAGTTTAACCCGTTCAACCCCACAGACTGTTATGGACTAGTCTTAAATAATAGAAAAAGTGCATACCATTATGTACATGGATTTTAAAGGATCAATTTAGCTTCAAATGTTGCAAGCTATCACTATAACTTACAACTAATTAGTATTTCAGTTCTTCTTTAGTGCAAATTTCCTGTATTACAATTGCTGTCACAACTTAAAACTTACTGAGGCCTACTCAAATTTTTAGATACCTGGGCTTGACAAAATAAAACTTTTAAAAGAATTGACTTAAGTCTTAAAAGATTCTCAAATCCAGCTCATCCTGAATTCTGATTGGCTGAGAGACTGGATTCTCAGACTTAAGTCAATTTTCAAGTTTTATGGTGCCCAACCCTGAGTATGACAATTATAAAAGAAACAAAATTAAACCAACAAATTTGTGGCATACCATATCCGGAAGTGGTGGCATCCAGTGCCACAGAAACTTTTGTTCTGTCATCTACCCACGCCGGATAAGCATTTCCAGATTTCATCACCAAATCTTCCTGAGGTCTCCCAACTCTGGCTACAAGCATGAAACAAAAAGATATGATTGTTAAAATCAAATGCGGCTGTACAGCTACAAAGAAGTACTGGCCAAGTTAATGAGGCGCGATTGCTCATGAATGGCTAGCATGTTTGCGTTCTGATGATGAGAAAGATTTGAAATTTTGTCACCCTGACCAATCACTAACTATTTAATCACTGAGGTATAATAATGCTTTTTCTAACCTGCCAGGTAGTTGACGGTATTCTGCCAATCAGAGTTCTGCTTCCTCCATTGTAGAAGTTGACTACATTTTTCTTCCTTTCTTTTTTTCTTTCCTTTACCCGTGTCATTCTCGTTCCTATTGTAAAGGTGCTACAATTTAGGACACAAAGACAAAATTTAAAAAATACGTAAGTTCCGAGGCATACTCAAAACTCTGAATCTTGGGTCAACATTTTACAATTACAGTACACTTCGCCCATAAGGAATGCATTGGGACTGCTAAATTTACTTTGTCATATCCAGCTAGTTTTGTTGTTTCAAGCTTAATACGCACATTAGAGGTAAACGCACGTGACTCGGAGATTTTGTTCGTTAGTACGGGAAATTCGCTGTTCTCGACTTCGCTATTCTCAAAATTCACTGTAATCACTCTAAATGAGATCAACATGATGAAATGATGACCCAAGGCCACGACCCACAAAGTGAACTGGCCAAGGTCAGATCTGGGCTGGGCACCATAATACTTATGAATTTACTTAAGTCTGAAAACATTCTTAAATCCAGCTCATCCTGAATTCTGACTGGCCGAGAGACTGGATTCTCAGACTTAAGTTAATTCTCAAGATTTATGGTGCCCCGTCCTAGTATTTGAGTGGAAGAAGCTGAGGGACATATCATGTTACCATCTTGATCTCAATCAGTGTGATCAATTGTTTTATCATACCCATAATACACTGTGACTTCATATATTCATACAAAATCTTGCATTTTATTGTGCCATAGTACCAGTGTTTTCACTAAGAACTGGCTGGCAGCCAAATTCATGTAAAACGTACATAAAGTAGAGTCGGTCTATAAGGAATTGGATTAAAGCAAATGCAGTGCTATAAAGAAGACAAATAAAATCCCTGAAAAGAATTG
Organism: Pinna nobilis; assembly: GCA_016161895.1. Lineage (NCBI taxonomy): Eukaryota > Metazoa > Mollusca > Bivalvia > Pterioida > Pinnidae > Pinna > Pinna nobilis. The sequence goes on along the minus strand of JACSZP010005735.1, from coordinate 7,778 downwards.
CAATTTATCTACATATGTAATATATTCTGATGCTTAAAACGAAGGATGCCTATAACAAAGTCAAAAGTGAATCCCCTTGGACTTTTTTATAGACCAACTCCACTGTACATGTATGAATACAAAATAAGTACAGTTTACACACACTGTTATATGGAATCTCAGTTTCTATATAGTGCCTCATTCCCAGTTCAAGATAAGAAAGAAAACAACAGGTAACAGACATTGGCAAATTATTTGATCCACACCTTTCCTTTACAGGTAAGACATAATTAAAACATCCGGAATATTACCTGGAACTCCCCCCTCCTCTGAGCCTCAGTACAGAAGTCCTCCAAATTCCCGAGAATACTGTACTCAATGAACTTTCCGTCACCGTCAAACCTGGGACCAGCATAGTCTGCGTAAGGAATAAAAAAGTGAAAATTTACATATTAACGAAGCAACGGCCTAGTTTTTAGTTCAACAGGTTTACCATTTACAGTCCATGATTAGATGCGCCGTGAGCGATTTGTTCTATATATGCAGTTCTGATGTATGCACATACAGACGAATGAAATTGAATCTTGTCATTCTTCTCATGTCTTTGAAATTAAATTTCACATGAAACTGATTTAAAAGATTTTTTTTACTTGGTTTAGTCCCCTGTGAGACACCTATCATCACCTGAATTGTTATCCTAATACATTTTATGTGAAAAATGAAATATTTCTAATGTAACCTAAGAAATGATTTATTGTGGGACATTTGGAACAATTTCCCAAGTACAGGTACATGTAGGTTTCTCTAATCATGAAGTAAAAATGGTTTTCCCAATGAACTCGAAACTTGACAATTCAAAGTTGTTTTTTTTTTAAATCAAATTGTGAGAAAACTAGATGTGACGGGACAACATGAATCCTGCTGGCAGAAAATCAATTTTAAAATTTCATGCAAATTTGAGTTCAGAGTCATTTTCATCTTAGGTTTTTTTGTAAAAAAAAAAAAGTCACAGAAAGAGTCAGAATGATTGAATAAAGACATAACTTACTGGTAACATCAGGCGGCTTAATCTCAGCATCAATATCTGCTGGTCTCAGAACTGTTACTTTCTTTCTGCAAAATCAAATTGACTGCATAAGTTCAATGAATTTGCATCACACTTTGGTTTTAATTTGTTCGTCCAACTTCAACATTGCATGCAGACTGTATGTAATGAATCGGTCCAAAAGCAATAGAAAAGATAATGCTATATTAATATTTGGAGTATTATGTTAATTGGCTCGAAAATAAGGTTGGATTTGACATGCGTTAATCTTCAATTTGGAGTTTGTGTTCGTAAGATAAAAAAGTGAGAACTCTTCATTAATTATCAAAATCTGTGATATAAAATGTTGCTTTTGCAGTTGAATTTGTGTTGTTTTGGGAGCTGTCATGGTCTAATAGTTAGCATGTTCCACTTCTGATTATGAAGTCAAGGGTTTGAACGGGAGCCACAATGCAGTTGGCTGTCCCTGTCTTTTGGATGAGAAAGTAAAAACCGAGGTCACGCGTCACATTAGGTATCTGCACATTAAAGAACCGTCCCTGCTCTACAGCTGTAAGTGCCGAGCAAAGGCAAAATTTGTCGCCCTTCACCGGTACAGGGTGACATCTTCATATAAGTGAAAGATTCTTGAGTGGGATGTTAAACAACAATTGAACCAACAGTATTCTTTTACACAACTTCCAACTTAACTTTAGTGATTCTGTGGCAGCATTCAGTGATGTCTCCATATGAATGACAAATATACACAAGTGGGTCATTTAACAACAACAACAACAGCATTGTTGTTTGGTAGTACAAATTGACTCAATTTTGCATTATGATCATGAGTTGGAATTTTTGGCTTTAAACTGGAAGGGAGGATAGAACTTGCAATGGAGAATAATATTCAAGAACTGGAGCTATTGTGACACAGGACCTCTACTTTTCCGTCTCATTCAAAGGACAGAAAAAGTCAGCTGAGTCTGCAGCGAGTATTTAAACTCACAATCTCACACTCAGAAGGCAAACACACTTACTACTGAGGCACTCATTATTGCTTCAAGTTCAGCTCAGTGTGTGTACATTGGACATCTGTCATGGTGAACTTAACTTATTCAAGAACCAACTGTAAATTTTGAAGAGAAAAAGGCCTGAGGTAAAAAAAAAATCACGATAATGAAGATTATATTTCTTTTTTTATTATATCGACGACTATTTCTACTTACACAGGACCTTGTTTGTATGCTTTCCGGACAGTTACTATGGCGACTTGTGGCACATCCCTTTCCAAATTATCCAACTGAAAATCCTCTCTGATCTGAAACGAGTACAAACATATATACAGAGCTGAATCAAAATGAAACTGACAGGATTTTATGATTGATTCATGGACAAGTTATTCATTTATACTAGTGTTTTGTTTTGTTGGTCGTTTTCTTGTGTAACGTTCAATCCAAGAATCTTTCTCTTGTATGGAGACGTCACTGTATACTGCTGAGGACTAGAAATTTGATCATATGATCGGCACTTACAGCCATTGAGTAGCAAGAATTCTTTAACCCGTTCATCCCCAAGTATCAGGATGTTATGATCTTTTCCATTGTCTAAGACCAGTCCATTTCGGTCTGTGGTGTTGAAAGGGTTAACATGCTGACCTTCAACAGGGCTCAAAATTAGCGCTGGTCCGCTGGCCCATGGCCAGTAAAGATTCCATCAGGCCAGTTAGTTTCTCATCTGCACTGGTCCTGTTGTCCAGTAAAATTGCAGAAAAGAAAATGCTTATCTGCATGCTTATGTTATACATGTGTGTCTTTTCACCAATAAATGTACCAACACATCATCTATTCCATTTTTATCACATTTTCAAACTAAAATGATGAAGAAGAAGGAGTGGTTTTTTTTTCATGTGGGCCATGCAGTTAGGTTTTTGGTGGGGCCAGCAGATTTTATAAGCTACATAAACACCACTTATGCGTGGACAAGTAAATAGGAAAAATTCACTCGTCCAAGTACCCAATGTTACGGGTTGAGCAAGTCTGGCACGCTATTTCCACACATCTGTACATGTATATATTCAAATCGGGAACAGCGGCCAAATAATTACACCCTCCCTTCTCTCCCCCTGTCCCTTGAACATGAAGAAAAATCCTAAAATGCACACATACCTTTTTAAGTTCATCCTCCTTAATGACAAGATGACTGACATTTCTAATTGGATTAATTGTTGAACTTGAAGGCTGAGTAGTTTGAATAGTCTGTTTTCCTTTACCTCTGCCCTTTCCTGTTTCTGTAAAATAAGAAATGAAAAATTCAAATACTGGTAATTTCGTATGGTATGGTATTCTTGTTTAACTTCCCACTCAAGAATATGTCACTCATATGTAGACGTCACCGTGTGTAGGTGAAGGGCTACAAATTTTGCCTATGCTCGGCACTGCTGGTCGTAGAGCAGGTAGGGTTCTTTNNGGACCTCGGTTTCTACTGTCTCATCCGAAAGACAGGGATGGCCAACTGCAGAGTGGCACTACGCGGCTCAAAACTGGATCTTTCGATTTGCAGTCAAACACTCTAACCACTTGGCCACGGAGGCCCCTCATCATCTATGTAGGTTAATCCCTTGAGTTGATGTGTTAAAGTCAACCCTGGAGTTGACTGCCACAAATTGTAACACTGAAACAAGTTAGGCCAACATTTATGGTAGATTACAACACTTAATTTTAATACGGGGACTCATGAATTTTATGTAAAATTTTGATAATTTCTCATGAAAAATCTTGTGTCCCTCATGAAAAACTTAAATTCTCCTATTTATAGTTCTTTGTAAAATTTAGAGTCTCACCCATAAAGTTAAAAAAAATCTCCCCCATGATAATTTTTCTAAGCTGGCATTTCTGTGTGTGCCTGTCACAGAGACTTACCAGCAGCAGTACTTGTATCATTATCATTAACACTTTTGCCTGTTTTCATTTCCCCAGAGTCAACTGCCATTCTCTGTCCGTGTATCATTTTCTTCACTTTTATAGATAATTTTCCAGATTTGTCATTTTTCTCAACCATTTTGGAAAAATAATATCAAGTAGATCTTAGGTCAGATAGTGTAGTCATGCAGCTGTATCATTGAGACGATGTGGCCGGGGTTTGCTATTGTCATCAGTTTTAGTCCACATCAAAAATGGTGATGTCATCTGATTGTTCATAGACTGCTACATGTAATTTATCAGCCCCCCCNNCCCCCCCCCCCCCCCCCCACCCCCAATAAAAATTAACTTGTCACATCATTGTCATTTGGATACCAGGGAGCAAGTCTTTAGTTGCATATTGTATGCACAGTTTACCAAAAATATACTCACAAATCGTAAGGATGACCGGTTGAGCCTCGAGGATGACGGATGTGCCAAATTCCATGGCAACAAGATCATGAGAGGGAGATCCAAGTACACGCATACCCGCCAAAATACGTATAAACGCCCTTTCTGTTTTACGCCCATATGATGTATCTCTTCAAATTCCACGTGTCACGCATTTTTTGTTTACCAGAAAGTAGGTAACGTGTTGGACCATGACATAAAGTAAACGCGCAGCTGGATAGGCAAAGTGAAACTAGAAATCGGTAAGTTAGAGTGACTTCCCTTCACGCAACTTCCGGTTTAACTATCAGCATCTTCACAGCACAGCAAAAGTCATTTTGTCGAGTGATTTAAAGTCGGGATGACAGAATTAACTTCACATTTTGAGTAAGCTTAATGCATTCTCATTGCGCCAACGAAAAGGAGCCTCTTCAGGGTCCCCATGTTCAAGAAATTTCGACAAACTTGGCGATAATTTGACGAAAATCCTAGCAAACGTAACTCTCACGAGCTTTGCTCGTGGTAGCAGACGAACTCTGCACTCACATGACGGATGCTGTTCAACTTCGACCCCAGTTCGGTTGTTGTAATGAGGGCCACATCATCGACTTAACCAAGGTTTGTCGTGTTGTCAATCAACAATATTTTACAAGTGCAGAGTGAGAAATCGTAAACTTTTATGAAATTATGAACTTGTTAATTAATTCCAGAATTTGGTATTTTATAAATAATTTTTACTCCAATTTTTTCTTTAGTTTCAACTGTGTTAAAACTTCAAGCTTCAGAATCTAGGTGAAAGCATGGTCTTGCTTTGTTTGAATCTATAGTAAAACTACAAGTCATAGCTCAAGGCTGTTTATGGTAACCCCTAATGTAAAGTTACCTCATTTAAAACACCCCATCTGGTCATCTCCCAAATTGTCATGCTCAAACTCCCAATCAAGTAGAAGTAGAATTAGATCTAGTTTTCATAAATCATTCAACATGCTGTCACCCCCTTTTTTTGTTTTTTTTTAAGAAGAAGAAATGTATATCATATGTATGATAAAATATTTCTTTAAAATGTGATCCCGATCTTACAAAAAAATAGTCTGTTTGGACTGACCATCAAAATAAAAGTTTTTACTTTTAGTGAGTCAGTGGTGTTAAGCAAACCAACAGGTTGGTGTCATTTATTTTTATACATTTGTTTGTTTTTTTTCTTTGATGATTTTGTAGCATTTTTGTCTACATTTAAATAAAAAATCATAAAGGTTTCAAGGAAGAGTTGAAGAATTTCATTTTGATTTTCATATACAAAATAGCAAAATACATGTATGTAAACAAAAAAATCAAAATTACTACTAGTCTACATGGACCAGTTCTGTTTGAAAATATTACAAAAGGCCTTAAGTAAATTGGTTGGTTATAGTATACTGTTTTTTAAGTTATCATCCCTCTCAAGAATCTATCACTTGTATGGAGATGTCATTGCCAGTGAAGTTTGACCAATTTTGCTGATGCCAATCCCATTGAGCTGTGAGGGTTCTTTATCGAGCCAACACCTACTGTGACATGGTACCTTGATTTTTACCACTGCATCCCTATGACAAGGAGAGACAACTGGAGTGGAGTGCAGATTCGAACCCATGACCCCAGGATCAAGCTAGTCTCTGAGCCACGTTAGCCCTTCTCCTTACAGTAAAAAACAAACAATTACTGAATAAGAGGTATATCTTAAAATGTATTATCAAGGTAAGTTGATTTGCTCAGAGATTATAATATTCCAGAGGAAAAATTTTCCATCACACTATTTCTCAAGGTTACAAGTGTTGAACTGTAAAATCAGTTGATAAAAATATCAAATAGTGAGGTTTCTGTTATTATTGACTAGCACTACATGAACTGTATTTACATAACTTTTGTTTCTAGGTACAGTAGGTGTATAGCAAGTGTATACATAAAAATTGCGTAGTAGAGGGTATCAAGTGCATACAGTCATGAATACATGTAGCATGTTTACATTTGTACATGTATATCGTGGTTGTTGGGGTTGAGTCGTGTATTGAAGGAATCGAGCAGGGTTCCCCAGTTTAAAACCTACTGTTCCTTGACTACTTAAGGCTTTGCAACTGTATGGACTGTGTAATTTCTATCAGAGGTCGCACTTTAAAGAAAACAGGTAAACTGGTTCTAGCAACATGGACACCATTGATGTTCTATCTACATCACCATACATCTAAGAAAGATCTGGCAATAAGGTTATTCTAGCTGACATGGTAGCATCGCCTGAGAAGAGCATGTCCCTGTATATATACCGGGTACATACATTTTGTATGCTACTGTAAACGGGAAGATGGCAGAATCTATGCATAGTAGACAGTTTCAGAATGCCCCCNNGTTGTGTAGCAGACCAGGCAGTTTCGTAGTTCAAAGTTTGCAGCATACCCTCTTTAACCAGTTAGTACAATCACATTATGATACAATACATTCATGGTATTTATACACTGATATGGGTAACAAATATGCATTAATATTTACATGTACATGTATACGATATGATTACAGAGGGTTTTTCCTGCCAAATTTGGAGCAGATATTGTGCAATATTCTCAATGGCAAATCACATCTTTTTTTCCTAATTATCAGTCAAAAATCCCAAATCCTGGAGATGACAATAAAACCCAGGCAAACAGCAGTTCAGTTTACTTGTAGATTTGTGGTGATACCAGTGTTGACTCAATAAAAAAACAGATTCTCTTGTTATTGTGGTCTTGTGTTCCTCAAAGCAGTCTCATTCTGTATTTGCCCTGATAGAATTATTCACTTCACTTTCAGATGGAGTTACCTGAACTGCATCTGAAGCTTTCTGATCTCAATTTATGGATTTCCGTTGCTACGATAATGTTCAACCCATTGTTTTGGAATACGGTATAGTATACATTTCATTACATAAATGTATCATTCATACTTAGTAAATTTAGATTCAATGATTAGGAGTACCATAGCCATAGAATTATAACCTTTTCCAATTCTTCCCCAATTGGTGACAAGATATG
>JACSZP010005731.1:0-10806 GCA_016161895.1 Pinna nobilis | reverse complement strand
AGATGCATATACCTCTTCAATAGAGTTGAAAGTTCAACAATCAAAATTCTGTCTCGCCTTGCTTTGTATACCAGTAGGATTTCTTCGGCCTGGGAAGTTCCATCCTCTTTACATACATGTATTCTTTTGACTCAATATTCCTGGGAATTAGTTCACGGTAGATCGCTCGCTTCTGTGAGAGGTTACGGGAAAGTCGGGTTCTCCACCAATTATAACCGTGTAGGTTTTACTATGCGTGCACCAATTATAACAGTGTAGGTTTTACTGTGCGCGCACAGTAACTTTGTGTCGCACTACTGATGTTTCACTGAATAACTTACAGTGCAATTCTCCTTCTCTTAACTAGCACCGCAACTTAGTTGCCAAATTAAGATGAACTCCAAAATATAGTTATAGTTGAAATGTACAATTTATTTACAGAGACAACTCTTCCCGTAACTCGGGCAAAGAGTGTCCTGTGTACCTGCTAGTACTCCAGCCAGGTAACAACTAACTATCATATACAAAATACAATGTGTTTTTATAATTTACAAATCAATAGNNCCCTACCAATATTGACAATAATTAACTTTAATTTATGACTAAAAGAGATAACACTAAATCTCCCTTCTCACCTATCAAAGGTCAGTCGGAAGACAATAGCCTTCGGCTAGGCTTTTGTCACTAATAAACATTAACTTTTACTTAAGGGAAAAGACACAAAAAATCCCTACAGCACAAACATAAAGATAATCATAACTAATTATAACTCGGTCACATTTATCTGCATGGTTACATATAGCACATTTCTGATTGTCAAAATGAGGTGGGGGGGGGGGTCTATTAGAGAGGGGGCGTCTAATAAAGAACACAGTGGAATTGGTCTTTAAAGAAGTCAAAGAAAAATGACTTTTGACTTTGTTATAGGCATCCTTTGTTTTAAGCATCAGAATTTACTACATACATGGGTAAAGAGTGATTTTTTTTCCAGGATTTTATTCCTCTTTATTATAGCACTGAATTCGCTTTAAGCTGATTCGTTATTGACCGACTCTACTATATATGGTATTTGAGTTTTGATTCTATAAAAAGCATCCAATTAAGCTATTCATTTAGTGATTCATTTTAAAACAGCAGCTTTAATGAGTGGTCCCAAAAAAACAATCCTTTACATCCTTTTTTTTAATGGCTGTATGTTGGCTTGAAACATTGTCACTAATGATTGGGATCAGCAGAGGCATACCAAGCATATACTGCAAGTCATTTTTTAAGATGTGCACCTGCAACACTTGTATTTGTGACTTTCACAAATAGGCCTAATCATGGTGAGAACAACTGATGCATGACATATCGATACCTGTTATGTTTACCCAAGCCAGAAGGTCTTATCAGTAAATGCTTATCTGAAAGGGTTAAGTTGATGATTGTTTATTGTTTATATAACTTGAAAAGGGAAACCCTGGCAAATGCATTTCTCCTGAGTAGACATGTTTACATCATTCTATTTTCATTTTATTGAGAGCAACTGAAAAAGCAACATTTGTCTTAGAACAGTTTCATGGTCTTGGGGTTCTGGTGACAAGGGTAGATTCAGACGTAAAATATACCTTTCCAAAATGATACACCAAACTTTTGATGTAGATCTGGATGTCCCCTTTTATTTTCTTTCATTGACCATCGTATTGCAGCTATCATGAAATTCTGTCTTTCTTGACTCTCTGGATTGATATTTCTAAACAAAGTAACTATCTTATCTGAAAGGCAAGAATATTGAAAATTTCTGAAACAATAGGACAACAAGCTAACAAGAGCCTTCTTGACTTACTTAACTCAAACTATTTCTAAAATTTTCTGAAATAAATCTTAAACAATTTAGTGCAAGCAAAACACCACTTTTAAATATTATCAAGGAAAATCTTCATTTTAGAGATAATTACTGGTAGGTACCAATCCATATAACCAGAGATCCATGGATCTTGTAGCTCCAGAAGGTACATATATGGATAAATGAAGAATAATATAATGATTTAAAACAGCCTAAATATGATTTTACTATGGGCCCTTAAGTGAGTGATCCTTAGAGGTCCAATTAGGTCTCAATTGATTCTAGACCAACTAGACATTATATTGAAAACATAAGTGTTAATTATGTGTATATTCCAATTTTTATTTTACAAAAGTTAGGATAACTACATTGTATATTATGTGTAATTCAACCAAATCCCTGAAAAGGCCTTAAAGAGTCAGACCAATTGAATTTCATTTTAGACAAACTACCTCATTTACTTGATATATCAAGTCTGTCAATCCTTCAGTTGGTAAACAATTTTTGTTATCGCTACTCCTAAAAGTCTGAATGACAATAGGAATTACTATAAAAGAGGAGTAGATTTTACTATTCTGGCCCTTAAACTAGCTCCTTTTGATTTGTCAAGACTGAATTCTATTTTAGACCAACAACATGTTATGCTGGAAACATATATGAAGTCTAGAAATGAATATGTAGTATGGTTTAGGAGGAGTAGCCATAACAAGATTTACATAGAGTTAAATAGGGAAATTTGACAAAGTCCCTTAAAAGGCTAAATTTAATTTTAGACCAATTAGACATTACACTGAATACGCTAGTGGTAATCCCATCTTTATACGACTTACGGTTCAGGAGGAGTAGCGATAACAAGATTTTACTATTTTGGCCTCTTAACTGGCCCCTTTTGATTCGACAATGCTGAATTTCAATTCAGACCAACTACTGTATATGTTATTCTGAAAACATATATGAAGTCTAAAAGTGAATATAAAGTATGGTTTAGGAGGAGTAGCGATAACAAGAAATTGTTTACGGACGGACAGATGGACAGACAGACAGACGGACAGACAGACAAACGGACAGACAGAGGGATGGACAGACGGACGAACAGATGGATGGACGGACAGACAACGGGGTTTCGATTAAACTCTATTGGTCCATGACTATCAGAGCTAAATATGAAGTATGGTTTAGGAGGAGTAGTGATAACAAGATTTACATAGTGCTAAAAAAGGAAATTTGACAAAGTCACTCAAATGGCCCCTTTTGCTCAAACCAGGCTGAATTTCATTTTATACCAACTAGACTTTATACTGAATACATTAGTGGTACTCCCATGTTTATATGACTTATAGTTCAGGAGGAGTAACGATAACAAGATTTTACTGTTTTGGCCCCTAAAATGACCCCTTTTGATAGGACAAGGCCAAATTTCACTTTAATCCAACTACATGTTAATTGTTATGCTGAAAACATATATGAAGTCTAAAAGTGAATATGAAGTATAGTTTAGGAGGAGTAGCGATAATAAGATTTACATAGCGATAGATAGGGAAATTTGACAAAGTCCCTAAAAATGGTCTCTATTGGTCAAACCAGGCTGAATTTCATTTTCGACCAACTAGACATTATACTGAATACATTAGTGGTAGTCCCATGTTTATATGTCATAAAGTTCAGGAGGAGAAGCAATAACAAGATTTTACTGTTTTGGCCCCTAAAATGGCCCCTTTTGATAGGACAAGGCCGAATTTCATTTTAGACCAACTACATGTTATGCTGAAAACATATATGAAGTCTAAAAGTGAATATGTGGTATAGTTTAGGAGGAGTAGCGATAACAAGAAATTGTTTACTGAAGGAAGGACGGATGGACGGACGGATGCCGGACAACGGGGTATCGCATAAGCTCTGCTGGTCTATGACCAGTAGACCTAAAAACAACACATTGCCTTGGCATCTAAAGTCATCTCAAACAAAAATAATGTTCACAATATAATAAATTATTTACAAAGCAATAACAAGAATCAATTAAGGATGGACAATGAAAGTTTCATACAAATAGAACATGAACATTTTTCCATCTTATACATCATGCCATAATACAAAACATTCAGTTGACTGTGACCATCAGGTAATGAGCTGTACTACAGGATGTTATATGGAGTAATGAATTTCAGATTGGAACTTAAAATACAAAATGTAAATTCATGCAAATCACATACTTTACTGTGATCAGTGTTACAATATCTAAATGATCAAGGAAAGCATACCTATGATGTCTTCTGTTACAGGTGATACTGACTGACTTAATAAATCCACCAATAGCAAGGCTAAATCTGTACCACTTGTATGCTACAAAAACAAATTAACTTCATTGATAGGAGATTATCATTGACCTTGATGCAAACTAAGGCTAAGCTTTTAACACAACCTTTAATTTAACCAGAGATCCACGGATCTTGTAGCTCTACTGGTACATATATAGATAAATGAAGAATAATAAAATATGATTTAAAACAACCTAAATATGACTTTACTATTAGCCCTTCCTTAAGTGTGTAATCCTTAGAGGACCAATTAGGTTTGATTCTAGACATTATATTGAATACATTAGTATTAATTATGTGAATACTCGACTTCTTATTTTACAAAAGTTAGGATAACTACATTGTATATATATGTGTAAATCAACCAAATCCCTAAAAAGGCCCTAATGAGTCAGACCAATTGAATTTCATTTTAGATAAACTACCTCATTTACTTGATATATCAAGTCTGTCAATCCTTCAGTTGGTAAAAAATTTCTTGTTATCACAACTCCTGAAAGTCTGAATGCAGTCAATAGGCATTACGATAAAAAAGGAGCAAATTTTACTGTTTGGCCCCTTAACTAGCCCCTTTTGATTGGTCAAGACTGAATTCTATTTTAGACCAACTGCATGTTATGCTGAAAACATATATGAAGTCTAGAAATGAATATGTAGTATGGTCTAGAAGGAGTAGCGATAACAAGATTTACATAGAGAATAACAGGGAAATTTGACAAAGTCAATAAAAATGGCCCCTATTGCTCCAACCAGGCTGAATTTCATTTTAGACCAACTGGACATTATACTGAATACACTAGTGAAAGTCCCATGTTTATATATGACTTAGGCTTCAGGAGGAGAAGCAATAACAAGGTTTTACTATTTTGGCCCCTAAATTGGCCCCTTTTGATTTGACAAGGCTGAATTTCAATTAAGACCAACTACATGTTATGCTGAAAACATATATGAAGTCTACTTAGAGTGAATATGTAGTATGGTTTAGGAGGAGTACCGATAACAAGATTTACATAGAGTTAAATAGGGAAATTTGACAAAGTCCCTAAAAATGGCCCCTATTAGTCGAACCAGGCTGAATATCATTTTAGACAAACTAACCATTATACTGAATACATTAGTGGTAGACCCATGTTTATATGACTTACGCTTCAGGAGGACCCTGAAACTGGCCCCTTATGATTTGACAAGGCTGAATTTCAATTTAGACCAACTACATGTTTTGCTGAAAACATATATGAAGCCCAGAGTGAATATGTAATATGGTTTAGGAGGAGAAACGATAACATGATTTACATAGAGTTAAATAGGGAAATTTGACAAAGTCAATAATAATGGCACCTTTTGATTTGACAAGGCTGAATTTCATTTTAGACCAACTACATATTTTACTGAATACATTAGTGGTAGTCCCATGTTTATAAGACTTACAGTTCAGGAGGAGCAGTGATAACAAGATTATACTATTTTGGCCCCTAAACTGGCCCCTTTTGATTTGACAAGGCTGAATTTCATTTTAGTCCAACTTAAGTTTATACTGAAATTATATATGAAGTCTAAGAGTGAATATGTAGTTTAGAATAATTGTGCTATGAATAATAAAGATTATACTATTTTGGCCCCTAAACTGGCCCCTTTTGATTTGACAAGGCTGAATTTCATTTTAGTCCAACTTAAGTTTATGCTGAAATTATATATATGAAGTCTAAGAGTGAATATGTAGTATGGTTTAGGAGGAGAAGCAATAACATGATTTACATAGAGTTAAATAGGGAAAGTTGACAAAGTCAATAATAATGGCCCCTATTGGTCGAAAAAGGCTGAATGTCATTTTAGGCTAAAAATGACATTATACTGAATACATCAGTGGTAGTCCCATGTTTATAAGACTAACGGTTCAGGAGCAGTAGCAATAACAAATTTTACTATATTGGCCCCTAAACTGGCCCCTTTTGATTTGACAAGGCTGAATTTCATTTCAGACCAACTAAAGGTTATGCTGAATACATATATGGAGTGTAAAAGTGAATATGTATTGTGATCTAGGAGGAGTAGCAATAACAATATTTACATAGAGTTAAATAGGGAAAGGGGTAGGGGCAGTATGGGCCATTTTTGGCCCCACCTCAAATTTGTGTAAAATCCATTTATTTCAGCTTGTATATTGAATTTATGAGAGAAAATAAACCTCATACACTGCTGATTCATAAATTCTGTATTTTACGACCAAAAACCTTGAATTTTTGGAAATTATCAATACTTATTATAAAATGACACCAGCAAAAAGTCCCGGATCTGCACATGTTTTCATGATGAAAAACAGAACTATTGTAACTGAAAATTTCAACATTTTAACGATTGTATACAACGGGCTGCGGTTTGGTGTCGTCTGCAGCAATAGACCGTTTTCCCAATTCCGTTTCCGGAAATGGTTTATACTATTAGAATCGCTCACGTTCGTTTGTTTACAAATGGCAACACACGTACAGGTCGACACCCTCAACGGCATAACTAGATGAAAAAAGAGATTTTAATCAATAATTTTAAGATAGACAAGTTAATAAAGTAATGCGAAGCAGTGGAGGTTATAACTTTTTTTCAAGTTATCTTGATTTTACATCAAAGTCATCAACAGGAAGTACGAATTTTTGAAACCGTTTCAGAAAATGGATCCGGAATATATTATGCGAGTTTTTTTTTTATAAAAATTCACCCGGAGCAAAAGAAAATAACAGATTCATATTTGGTTATACATATGTTTTTTCTGAATATTCATATAAAGTATCATCTTGTTACAAGCTTTTGCTGGATATACATTCTTGCGATGAAGTGTGCCCTCAGCCAAGTTTTCACTATTTTCAGCAATGTTCAGTATGTTTGATGGGAGATATCTCATAGATAGCATTGTTTTTCATTTCTTCGGATGTACATTGCAAAACAATAGATCTTCAACAGTTGATTAAAGGGAATATACACGACTTTAAAAAACTCGTGACCGATAAAAACCGATTCTGCCCCTACCCCTTTGACAAAGTCCCTAAAAATGGCCCCTATTGGTCAAATCAGGCAGAATTTCATTTTAGACAAACTAGATATTATACTGAATACATCAGTGGTAGTCCCATGTTTATATGACTTATGGTTCAGGAGGAGTAGCAATAACAAATTTTACTATTTTGGCCCCTAAACTGGCCCCTTTTGATTTGACAAGGCTGAATTTCATTTTAAACCAACTACATGTTATGCTGAAAACATATATGAAGTCTAAAAGTGAATATGTAGTATGGTTTAGGAGGAGTAGCGATAACAAGATTTACATAGAGTTAAACAGGGAAATTTGACAAAGTCCCTAAAAATGGCCCCTATTGGTCGAACCAGGCAGAATATCATTTTAGATCAACTGGACATTATACTGTATACAGTAGTGGTCATCTTATGTTTATATGACTTATGGTTCAGGTGGAGTAGCGAATATAAGATTTTACTCTTTTGGCCCCTAAAATGGCCCCTTTTGATTGGACAGACTGGATTTCAATTTCAACCAACTACATGTTATTCTAAAAGCATATATGTGACTGCGACTGCGGAAATAGGGACAGATGCGGCAATTAGATTGTGACGTAATCTAAGGGAATTGTGATGTCGACTTTTGTTCAAGGGAAAATGTTTGCGCTAAGCTCCACTTATTGGCCACAGCAAGTAATTCCTGTGAAAATAAAACAATGTCATTATCCTGGTTATACTTACGTCTTAAGTATTCTTTAGGGATAAATCAATTAAACAATGGAGATAGATCTACCATAAATGGTAGCCTACTTGGAGGAAGCTTCTTCAGAGGGAGACAACTCGGACGGTTTGAGCAGAGGCAGCTGTCTTTTTACGTAGATGATTTTTTTTTGTTTCTCTGTCCTTTTTTAAATTTTTTTAATTTATTTTTTTACTGATATTTTTGGAGGAATCTAGTTTATGAATAAAATATCTGTATGCCTAACACATAAAGGTAGATTCAATTTAAATGCATTTAAAAACCAATTCAGGGTTTGTGTCATGAATTCGTATAACAAAATTTACAAAATGACGCGGTTATGTTCCCAACCAGGTTGGGACAAAATGCCTCAAAATTTCGTAAGTCAACAACAGCGTAATACCGGAATGATCAGTGGTGTAAATAGCAAATTAAAAGCTCCGGGATGGGTACAAACCCTGCACTAAGTTGAGAACTTTTAATATCATATTCAAAATTCTAGTTTCAAAGTAGATAATAAGTAACACTATTATTTCATTTCTAAGTTGTCTCTTTTTGTTTTGGTCGTGGTTTTTGTCTTTTTGTCGATTTTTGAATTCTGAATGTCCCCTTGTTATCTTGAAATATCCTTATTTTGTAAAAACTTGGAAAAACGCTGGTCGTGAAAAATGACACCGCCCCTCCAATGCTTTTGACCATATTACTGACATGAAAATGAATGGGATATACAATTCCAATAAAGCAACTTAATATTTCATAGGGGTATGTTTGCCATACGGAAGTACAGAGGGGACATGTGGGAAAAAATATTATGTCATGCACATAACTTATTTATGTTGTGGCCACGACATAATCAGTAGCTAATAGCAAACATTTTCCAGACACAAGAATAAAGTACTAAAAGTAAGAGTAGTGTGTTCTGCAGCAATTTATCAACACTCATCAGAGATGGATCCAATATTTTTCTCATATACTGTTCATATTAATTTATGGATATTACCGGCGAACTCCACGATTACAAACAAGAATAAATTATTAGCTTCATTGGTTGGTTGTATTGCTGTTTGACGTCCCGCTCAAGAATATTTCACATACTTGGATACGCCACGGTGAGCAGGCAAAAGTGCTATACAAATAATCTGGCTCTTGCTCGAGACCTATAGTTATTAAGTAACTAAAATTAATTAAAAAGTAATTAAATAAAACAAGGAAATCAAACCTAAGATTTAATTTGCCAATAGCAAACATTTTCCAGACACAAGCTAAGAATGACCAAAGTTCTGCAAAGGCTGAAATCAAACATTTTCCAGACACAAGCTAAGAATGACCAAAGTTCTGCAAAGGCTGAAATCTGAGATTAAAGTAATGTGTTCAACACTCATCATGGGCGGATCTAGGCTTGTTTGAAAGCGGGGAAGAGAAATTTTATCATTACGAAATGCAAGCATCAAAGACATTTGTCTTTAGAAGTGATAGAACTAGAATCCTGGCATCCAAGCCTCCCTCACCCGTGCCCAGGTCAGAGCCTTGAATGGGGCCAAAGGGACTGACATATTGATACCGAGTTCAGTTGTCGGAACGAAACATATTCACGGGAAACTGTGTCTCTCAATAAGTGAAATTGTTTGGGGACCATAGCTCCCCCCTCCCAGTTTCATTTTCTCCTGGTAACATCTGATCTACTGTTAAAAAGTCGGCATGTGAAGCGATGACGAGGATTGTTCCGTTTAGACCCTAATGTCCGAATCAGTTACAGCTCACTAGTCCGACAGTCCACTAGTCTTAAGGCCCATCGGTCCGAAGGCCATCGGACTAGCTGACTGTCGGACTAGTTGGTCCTCTGAATAGTTGGCCGTCAGACTAGTGGACCATTAGACTAGTGGGCCCTCTGAACGGCCGAATAGTCTGATGGCCCAGCAGTCCAAAGGCCCACTAGTCTGACGGCCAAGCAGTCTGAAGGCCGTCGGACTAGTGGGCCCTCTGAATAGTTGGCCGTTGGACTAGTGGGCCCCTCTGAATAATTGGCCGTCGGACTAGTCGGCCCTCTGTATAATTGCCCGTCGGACTGTCGGACTGTCAGACTAGTGGGCCCTCTCAATAATTTGCTGTTGGACTAGTGGTCCCTCTCAATAATTTGCCGTGGGACTAGTAGACCCTCTGAATAATTTGCCATCGGACTAGTGGACCGTCGGACTAGTGGACCCTCTGAATAATTGCCCTTCAGACCAGCAAACCGTCAGATTAGTGGGCCCCTTAAATAGTTAGCCGTTGGACAAGCAGATTGTCTGACTAGCAGACCGTCGGACTAGTGGACCCCCTGAATAATTGCCCTTCGGACCGTCAGACTAGTGGGCCCCTTGAATAGGTAGTCGGACAAGCGGACCGTCTGACTAGTGGGCCCTCGGACTAGTTGGCCGTCGGACAAGCAGACCGTCGGACCAGTGGGCCATCAGACTAGTGGACCGTCCGACTAGTGGACCGTCGGACCAGTGGACTATCGGACTAGTGGACCATCACCCCCGAATCCACGTATCATACAAAGTGCAAGCATGATAATAGCTACACAATGTCCGACGACCTGAAATGCCGATATGCAAATATTTGAAGCCTGTGTCTGGCGTCCGGCGACGTCTCCATACCAAAGAAATATGGTGGTCGTTAAACAACGATATTTAACAAACATAAAATTTTCTCGCTGTATTTCAGTCCCTGTTTAGAATAATCGCGCAATGAATAATTCTGATTCACTATTTACTTGTCCACTGAATACGACTCAACTCTGGCCGATGGTAGAATATCAATGTTTAAACTTTACAGAAAAAAGTGTACAATTTACAGAAAAAAGTATAAATTTTACAGAAAAAAGTGTAAAATTTACAGAAAAAAGTGTGGAAATTAAAACAACAAGAGCCCATTGAAGGGCACATCATACGCCCGCCGCCGAT
>JACSZP010005726.1:0-11601 GCA_016161895.1 Pinna nobilis | reverse complement strand
GATCACTAGTACTAGTAGGAGATTCCAGATGTTTCTTGCATTTCTACAATGTATCTGATGTCCAAACCAATTAAATTGTTTTGACCCCATATAACCGCCCACCTGAAATAACTGCCCATGGGCGGCTTATCTACTGGGCGGCTTTCTGGTAGATTCCGGTATGTGTGGGGAATATTGTAACTTATATAGTTACTTGCAAAACCACAATTAGTCAATGAACTACTTCTAGAGAACTTTAACCTTTCATTTTGTAACCTCCTGTGAGCTTTGTTGTCTTCTGACAAATCTTGTAATGTTTTTGCATCATATTCATACATCTTCCTTGTCCTCCAGGGTCTTAAGCAACTGCCCGCCAAACGACAAAATGAAGCACGAAAAGTGATACTGAGAAGCCTGGAGAAAAGGTAAATACGGCAGTTTTGAGATTGTAGCTCTCCTGCTCTTGGAGGTGTATTTGGACATTGCATGACAAAGAAGGTGGGACTGTTTTTGCAAAGTAAGCAAAGAGTATATCATTACCAAAAGCGTATACCGGTAGTATTTATTTCAGGGAGGAAAAGAATAACATTCAACTCTTTTGGATGTAGATACCAAGGCATATTCTTTTGATATCGCTTAAATGAGGTATATCTTATTAACAATGCTGATATACAGATATATGCGTTGTTATCTAACGAGAACAGTCCCACCTTCCTGTACACTTCGCCAGCTAATCGCATCTTCAGGCTGAAGAGTTCTACAAAGGGAAAGTATTTCAAAACCAACGGATTACAATATAGTACATGATCCAGCTTAGGTTCACCATCAAACAAACTACTGATTTCCCTGAAAACATCTGTAAAAAGAGTACACAAGAAGAGAACTTTTTGGTAATGAGCTCATCAGGGACTGCAGTGATTCTTATCAGTGTAAACTGTCTAGCCTGTATTAAGAATACCCAAGGACTCAAAAATGGTCACATATGACAAGTGGTAACTTAATTCGGGTAATTTATGTTGGGACAAAGCACTTTGGGAATTTAGGCCACTTGAGACAGGTAGCACTTTAATCAGTGGGTCCCTAAAGCAGGTTAAATCCTATACCTAATATATACAGTCTAACCTGCCTTTGTGACACACTGAATTAAAGAATTACAGTCTAACCTGTTTTAAGAGATTGCCAAGGGAAGGAGCGAAAAGGGTCACATACGACAGATGGTCTCTTAATTCAGGTGATTTATATAGGAAAAATCCATTTTGGGAGTCTTGGATTTAGGTCACATAAGACAGGTTTTCCTTTAATTCAGTGTGTCGCTAAGGCAGGTGAGACTGTACCTGTCTTATGTGACCTAAATTTTGGTTCCCAAAACATGTTTTTCCTAAATAAATAACCTGAATTAGGAGACCACCTGTCATATGTGACCCTTTTTGCTACTTCCCTTGAACGGTCTCTTAAAACAGGTTAGACTGTATTTTCATTTTTTTCATTACTCATATATGAACGAAAATATGGAAAGGGATTTAAAGACATGAAAATGCAATATTTTGTTGTTTCCCTGTACTGTTACTCTTAGGTTTTGGGAGTATTTAGATATAATTGTTTGTTTATTTTTTCCAATAAACTTTTAACCTTGGCCTTAAATGGTAAGGGATAGGGTATCTTTTTTTTACATGAACATTGACTATTATCCTTGTGATTAGACCTTTAACCTGGCACCAAAATGTACATTTTGACTTTGACGTTTTGACACCATATGAGATGGATTTGGCTCCTATTTGATGTCATAGTGGAGAAGTGGCATTAAACAAATCCACTAAAATTCTGATCTTGATTACTGATTGATTTCAGATTTCCAGCAGAAAAATTTTACACCCTAGACTCAGCACAGGATGGTATACTTGTTCTACGACAGATCACCAATCATAAGTTAAAACAGATTCACTTCAGAGAACGCAGACCACACATGTTGGCTGAGAACATCGAGTTTGAGCTGGAACATGAACAGGTAATATATGTCATTCTGGGGGACACCATTGCTCAGTGGTTAGCATGTCTGCTTTCTGAACTCCAGGTCATGGATTCAAATCCATTCAGCATTGCAATTGGTTCTTTCTCCTTTGGATGAGACAATAAAACCTGAGGTCCAGTCTCACACCTCTTGTTGTGTGAGTTCGATCTTGGCTTGAATCAAAATTGAATATGTGAGAAAGTTTATTTGCAGAAGGTTAGTTGTATCTTCTCAGATACTTTCATAATCAGGTTCTCTCCTTCCTCCTATGAAACTGGCTACTATCTAATGATTGATAAGTTGTTGAGTGTGGTGTAAAGCAAAAACAAAACAAATAGGTACGTACACCATGCAAATCTAAAGACATCTGGAATTGAAATGGGCTGATATGTATGTGCTGGCTCCAGTGACATGAGTAAGGCTACAGAAAAGCTCAGTCTTAACAGAGTAAACATGCATAATGAAAACATAGTTATATCCTAGTTAGGAGGTTAAAATGAAACAAACATTTTAGATTATTGATGTGTTGGCGGTAGTCGTAATTTTCATACAAACTATCTCAGATGCGTTTCATGCCCCACTACAGTCATTTCTAATAACAGTCAACTCTGCAAATAAGTTGACGAGATCACATGTAACGGTTGTAACCAGATTTCTATTCCTGGTGCACTTTGCATGCATTATTTTGTAATTTTGAATAATGAAGATCAGTTAACGAGATAAATCTCTTGCGCTCTCCAACTTCGTTATATTTGGAGTTGACTGTATGTGAGAGAGTTTGCTAGTTTACTTGTGGAATCATTTGTCTTTATTCAGGCACATTTGTACCGAGAATTTCTTTTCTGCTTCTTAGAACTGGATCCTATCATATGACTGAAAAATTGTGAAACAATGTGTAAAATGATTTTAAATCAAATCATACTTAGTTTTCATAATCTTTAATTTTTTACAGAGTGAAACTGGAACACTGAAAGTGACGGGTTACCTACGAGGAAAGAATCTGTCAGTCAATTCACTTATACACATACCAGGATGGGGAGATTTCCAGATGACACAGATTGATGCTGTGAAAGACCCATATCCTCTGTACAATAAAACAGAAAAACAGAAAACTGATGGCAGCAAAACAAAGGTAGGTAACTCTGGTTTGTCTTCATGTATTGCAAACTTTTGGATAATGTTTGATTCTGTTGGAATTACTCAGAAATTGTGCTTGCTGCAGGTATTTAAAAGTAAAATGATTTCAAACTCAGTGAACTGAATAGTGTATTTAATTTGTTGAAAATTGTTTCCTTTCTATGTGGGTCAATTATCTAATTTCTAACAGAATAAGTGTGTTAGTGTGATGTAGGGCTTTATAGCGTAAGGATCGTAGTGTCATTCTTAGTGTGAGACAAACCATTGTGATGTCACTCATAATGTAAAACAGAAAAATGTTACAGCAGTATAATCATGTGAAACATATCGGTTACTCAGGACATAGAGATGGAAGATGAAGAGGAGTGCCGTGTACTGGAGAAGGCAGATCCCGCAAAGCAGCAGTCACTGCAGTCAGAGGTCATACCGGACGAAATGGACGGAGAACAGACATGGCCGACAGAAGATGAACTAGCAAAGGGTATAGATATTTCAATCAATTTTTCGTATATTGAATCTGGTATGGAACTGGAAAGTTGTCACAATTGCAATTTTATCTTCACATACCAGATTAATGATTTAAAGAAAGATATGAATGATGAGCAATTTTTAGTTATCAATGATTTTTATGAATATTTGTATACGTTTTTTAAAGAATTAAATCATAGAAAAACAAAGTTTAGAAAACAAAACTCAACACTACAAAATTGTCCCACCTCCCAAAAAATCACAGAAAATTAGGGGGGGGGGGGTTGTGATAAGCATTTCAAGTGACAGGATGTCTCTAAATGTTATTGGCATGTTTTCTTTCAAAAGCGGAGAAGAATGCCAAGAAGAAGGTCCTGAAGAAAGTGCCAAAGGGGACATCTGAGTACCAGGCATCATGGATAGTGGACAGTGAGGAAGAAGAATTAGTATGTGGTTTCATTTTCAAAACGTATCTATCCTTTGATGTCAGTTTGTTTTCAGTAGCAAGGAACAGGATCACTCACTGGGGCAGAAGGTCAGGGTGTATTGCAACTGTTCAGATGCTGTTTCATTTAATCCTTTGAACTGTAGACATTGGAATACCAGTGATGATATAGAACATTCCATTTGCATTTTGAAATTTACATGTATGTTACATACAATGTGATACAGAAAAGGTGATTTTTCCCAGCATCCATCTTTTAGTATCTATCCACACGATTTCATTCAATAGAAGTCATACTTTAATCTCATTCTTCAAGTGACTCATGTGTCCTATCTATGGCAAAATAGTTTTATATTGTACAAGCATCATGTCTGGGAAATAAAGGATTAAAAAAAAAAAGAAAATAGTTTTACAGCCTACCTAGCTTTCATCCCATTTTCTTTACAGGAGGTTTACGCTAGCAATAAATGTTCAACGCCTCATGCTAAAAGTTTTATTAAGCATTAATGAGAACTGAAAACTACAACTTTTTTTTTTTGCTGTTTAGCATATCAATATCTGTCCAATGATTGAAAAAAAAGAAGTAATTTTTGAATGGGCTTTATTGACCATGTGTAATGTGATGGATCCCTAAGATGAGGACAGATTATACGAACTGAAACAAACCAAAGTTATAATATATCTACAGTAATACCTACTCTAGATGCCATTTGTGAATAAAGACCTTCTGGTCATCACACTGCTTTTTATGGCCTATCACGCGCGGATCTAAAGGGGGGTCGAAGGCGTCTAGATCCCCCTGAAATTGGCAAAGTATATACCAACAGTGGTGAATAATGCTTACCTATTTTAACAGGGTTGGTTCTTTTTATTTTTTTCTTGCCACAAATTGAAACCCCTCCCTGGACAATTTTGACCACTTGGGAAAAAATTCCTGGATCTGCGCATGCATTTAATGTAATTTCGTGTACAAATCAACCCTCACTGTTAATACATTGCACTCTCCGTATAAAAGTTTGTATGGTTTTATTTGGACAAGAATAGTGTATTCATTTAATGTTTTCATTTTGTGTATCAAGAGATCTAGGGGCCTCCGTAGCCGAGTGATCGGCATGTTTGACTTCGAATTGAAGGGTTTGGGGTTCTATTCCCGCAGCGCCACTCTGTGATTGGCTGTCCCTGTCTTTCTGATGAGACAGTAAAAATTGAGGTCCCGTGACACAGTAGGTGTTGGCATGTTAAAGAACCCTCCTTGCTCTACGGCCAGCAGTGCCGAGCACAGACAAAATTTGTCGCCCTTGAGTATCTCCATATGAGTGAAATATTCTTGAGTGGGACATTAAACAATAACACAACAACAACAACAATCAAGAGTTCTATTCAGATGTAATTGTTCTTTCATTCTCACTGGTTTGACATGCTGTGACCCCCAGTAAAACAAATTATAAGAAGAGAGGAAGGCAAATCTCAGAAAGTATGTTGTTTAGTCTTGGAAACTTGATACACTAAAGTACTTTATTTGGTGTGATTTTACGATGGCCACAGTATCATTTGTTATAACTGTTAGATAATATACTTTTACTTAATGTTGTAGTCGGAAGATGATGATGAGGATGATGAAGATGTTGATGTAGACATGGCAGTGGATGATGAAGAATCAGAAGAGGAATCAGATGAGGATAATGAAGAGTATGAAACTGTAAGTTATGTAGAGTTTTGAGGAATGTCATGGTTCAATGGTAGAGTATTCTGTTCAGTTCATTTGCAGACTGTGCATCTTTAGTTTGAATCTGGGCCTACGTGGCTGAGTGGTTAGTGTATTTGACTTCGAATCGAAGGGTTCAGGGTTCGAATCTGCGCAGGGCCACTCTGTTATTGGCTGTTCCTCTCTTTCAGATGAGACAGTACCGGTAAAAACTGAGGTCCCGTGTCACATTAGGTGTTGGCACGTTAAAGAACCCTCCCTGCTCTATGGGCATAAGTGCCGAGCATAGGCAAAATTTGACGCCCTTCACCAGCACATGGTGACGTCTCCATATGAGTGAAATATTCTTGAGTGGGACGTTAAACAACAACAACTAGTTTGAACCTCAACAAGTGAGTGACCTTCCCTGTTCTTGGGATGAGAAAAAAACTGAGGTACCTAGCTAAAGATTTCACTTTGCTGAATGACCTTAATTGCCAGGCATAGACCAACATTTGAAGCCCTTCACTAGCATTTGGGGACATCTCCATATGGGTGAAAAGTTCTTGAGTGAAATCTCAAGAAAAACACAACAACTCAGAGATTATATGACTTGAATTATTTAAAGCCTATGAGGATTCAAGTGAAATGGAGAGACCTCAGTGGAAATATGAGTTTAGGAATTTAAGTGAAAGATAATAGAATCGATATCACACAAAGATATGTGAGGAATCAAGTGATATGAAATGAGATTGAAAGTAATAGAGAGTGAGAATATAAGTGACATAGAGAGTATGAGAATTAATGTGACAGAAAGTAAGGCAATTTATATGACACAGAGAGTCTGAGAATTGAAGTGTTGGAAAGTAGGGCAATTTATGTGGCATAGAGAGTTTGAGAAGTGGCCTATGGAGTAAGATGTTTTAACCCTTTCAACACCACAGACTGTAATGGAATGGTGTAATACAAAAGAAAATCCATTTGAATGCTTGGGGTTGAAAGGGTTAAGTGAATTTGAGAAAATGAAAGTTCAAGTAACTTAGAGATCAAGGTAAATTATGAGTATGAGAATTGAAGTGGCAGAAAGTAAGGTTATTGATGTGACAGGGTATGAAAATTGAAATGATATAAGGTAATTAAGTAAAATAAAGTTTTATAACGGGAACCCATACACAAAAAAATATATTTTATATCTTACAAACCTTTGTAGCTAACAATGACAGAAGCTGACGATGCTGCAAAGTATGATGAGACCATTGACATGGATGAAGAACACAAAATGTAAACATCTAATATTATTGCTTTACACATATTTTATCAGGATTTAAAAATTTACACCTGTAATGTAGTAACTGATTTTGAAATGGAACATTCTCAAAATACTTCAGGTAGGCTAAGTTTGTCTGCTTGTAACTGTAACAGAATTCTCATGGAAGGGAATATTAAGTGGAAGTAAGTTGCTCATTTACTCGAGTTATTCAGAAACCATTTTATTTAATTTGATATGTAGACTTACTTATCCCTCATTGATGAGGAGAAATCTTGCTCAGATAGTCATAATAATTCATTTAGGAAGGATCCTAAAACTTTATGGAACCTTTATAAACTGAAGAATCTACATTTGTTTGATTTACCCCATAACCACAAGTGCAGAACTAAAGGTTACATATACATGTATACCTCATATATTCTACCTGTCTTTATTGTAAGTTATGTATTATTTCTGTCATTGTCAATTTTGGCATATTTGCAAACACATCAATAACGACCATCATTTTTCAGGTGTTTGATTTTACAAAACATGTAAAATTGTATATAGACGTAAACCAGTTTTGTGGGTGTGTGGTTGCAAATCATCAAATACTAATTGCCATCAATTACTAATCATCTACTAATTACATGATTCTCTCTTGTTTTACTGTTTAGATTTGAAAAGTTGAAAGAAGAAAAGGCGCACGTTATGTTTCCAGATGAAATAGACACCCCAGTAGATAGAAATGCAAGGACAAGATTTCAGAGGTAATACTTTTTCAATTATATTTCTTCTTATGTATGCGCTAGCTACTGAATGTTGTTTGGTTCATTCAGACAATTGTTTTTCAGTGAGAATTTGTCTTTGGGAAAAGTAGAAATTTTTTATATGTTGAGATATGCTCTGATGTACATAGTTCTTTACTTGTCCTTAAAATTTTCATTTTTTCATCCAAAAATCAAAGATGGCTTATTGTGTTCTGTGGGCTGGCTACTTTGTCTCAGTGGTTAGTGCGTTTACCTGCTGATCATGAGATTGTGGGTTTGAATCCATGCAATGGCACGGTTCCCTTGCCCTGTCCTTAAGATGAGACAATAAAAATCAAGGTTTCATGTCACAGCAGGTGTTGGCATGTTAAATTACTAATAAGTGCTGAACATCAGCCAAATCTGTCGCACTTTAAAGGCATTGATGACATCTCCATACAAGTGAAAGATTCTTGAGTGGGACGTTAAACAACAATACAGCCAACCAACCAATTGTGGTTTCCTGAGTTGATTGTTGATATCGAAGTGTTGAGATTGTAGCTCTTCTGCTCTTGGAGGCGTATTTGCACGTCGCATAATGAAGAAGATGGAACTGTTTTCCAAAGTAAGCAAAGGGCTTATCATTACCAAAAATGTATGTCATTAATTTCAAGGGGGAAAAAATGAAAATTGACCTCCTTTTGGTGTATATACAAAGATATATTCTTTTGATAACGCTTAAATGAGGAATATCCTAATAACAATACTAATGAACAGATATATGCATTATTGTATAACAAGAACAGTCCCATCTTCCTGTACACTTTGCCAGCTAATCGCATCTTCACACTGAAGAGTTCTACAAAGGGAAAGTATCTCAAAACTGGCGTACTGTAGGTATCATGTTTGTGTAACAGTAACACTCCGTATCTATTCTTTTACTTCTCATTGTTCCTTGCTTGTTTCTGGTGGTTTCATGATTTATTTCTCATGTTGGCGTCATGTCTGCCATTCAGTTTATCCTCCGTATGAACTTAATTATTTTGTATCATCCTAAGCCAGAAATGTGTAAAATTAATTTGATTCAATAAAATGAGTCATGGATTTTGTCATCAATAATTGATGTTTATGATAATCTATAAAGCATTGACCTGACTGTATGGGTTAGCACAGTCTGCTCTCAATAATTTTCTCATTAAAACAGGAAATTGATATACATTGAAACTTGTATATAAAGACCTATATAAAGAGTCTTTACAGGGAGGTGGTCATTATATAGAGGTTGATTTATGTACTGTTGGGGACAATTAAAAGCAGTCTTTATGACCAGGTGGTCTTTATATACAGGTGGTTGCCAAAGCAGGTTTTACATGTACAGTCCACTCTCGATTTACCGCCACCCAGTAAACTGCAATATTCGCATATCGCCAAAAATTACTTAAGAACGGATTTCCAACTATTAATAACTCCCATTAAACTGCCATATATTCACATACCGCATCGCTATTGTATTTTCAAACCAAATCTTAAAAACCCCATTGAGTTTCACTCGATAGTATCGCCATTGAACATAGATAGATCAGACTTGCTACTAAACTGGTTGATCGTTCCTAGTTTTGATAACTAATACATATGTCGCAATATTTATGAAGTTTCCGAGAATTCAAGTTAACCAACAAGTGAAATAAAAAATCCATAACCTAAAAATGTTAATTTTCAACCGATATCTTAAGTGAGTGCAAACTTGACATATCGCCATATTCGTTATAATGCCATATTTTGGAAAAGCAAAAGGAGGGGTATAACGAGAGTAGACTGTATATTGCCTATTTTCTTAACAATCTCAAAGCTTTAATATAAATTACATTGTACCAATTAAGTAATAGATAATACATTTGTGACATGATTTGAATTATTTATTTTCTTTAAAAATGAAATATTCTACTTGTTCTTTCTTTACTTAATGAGATGAATCATAGCCTAAACCAAAAGCAAAGTATTTTATGGGACATCAGCATTACTGAAAACTGACCTCATTCGAATAGATAGGCCTGCATGTTGTATGTATATAAATTCAAGACTGGTACACATTGGAAGGGTTGGATTAGAGACTGTCTGTTAATCCAGGTGATTTATCTAAGGAAATGCCAATTTGAAAGCTATGTATTTTGGTGACATAACATGCAGAGTCCTTTAATTCAGTGAGTCGGTGACGCAGGTTATACTGTACATGTACTTTAACATGTCAATAAAATTTCATTTGATTTTAACGAGTTGCTGTAAATTCTACACAAGCTCATTGCTGTGAGCCTCTCATTATATTTATTTAGGTTCACTCGGTGTATAGATGTACAGGGAGTGGAAAAGTGCACTCACGTCACACATTGGAGATATGGAGATACAGTAGATTCTGTCTATAACGAATCCGCTTAAAGCGAATTCAGTGCTATTATGAAGACGAATAAAATCCCCAAAAAGAATTACTATTTATGTATAAATGTAGTAAATTCTGATGCTTAAAACGAAGGATGCCTATAACAAAGACAAAAGTCAACCCCTTTGACTTCGTTATAGACCAACTCCATTGTAAAATAGAATCCATAAGCAAGACAGTCCACAGAACCTCAGCAATGCTAACATCCTATAAAAGTACCTGTAGAATCTAGGTTATGACATACCCTAAGTTGTCATAGAAATCCTTAGGAATTGTTTATTTACCTAGGGCTTGTTATTTGAAATCTAAGTCCAGGCCTTTTTCAGTAGTTCCCATAGGACCTATATTCGACCTCATTCCCAATGCAAAGTACAGGTGTTTTTTATTTTCCAGTTTGACTGGCAAAAATTCCCCAAATATTAAATTGATACCTTTATTTGGTATTTACCAACATTTCAATGTGATACATGTACAGAGTAGGGGTTTGCGATATTATTGGTATATTGCAATATTTCCCATGGCGATAATATATCGCGATATCAACATCAGATACCGGTATTTAACGATATATCTATTACATAAGAATAACTTGCTAAAATCTTTTGAAACCGAACTGTCAAATTCCCGTGTCATTGGAATTCACAGGATACCAAATAAGATCACTAAATCATACAACCCAGGAGGTATATATGCATATCCCTGGTGTACCATCTGTAGTGTTCCTGTTGTGTCCGCTAAATGATGACTACAAATAATGACATCGTTTTTGAGTTCTACACATTTATTGCAGACTTCAGCCATCACCACATGTTAAAGTAATACTGGGCAAAGAGACCATATGAACATTACGTAATATGTAAAGCTAACCTCTCCTTGATAGCACACAGGATACAAAACTACAGTAGGCTAGTTGGCCATAAGTATTGGTGCATGGGGGCAGTGTCATTAGGTGAATAAATTGTATTATCATTATATCATAGTTTTCGAGTCATACCATGACCTCCACATTTCAATAGAAATTACCATTTCTGTGGCTCTCGAAAGTTGTGATTTGACCACAGGTGGTAAAGAATGTTATCTTATATTAGTCCTTTGGCTCAAGAATTTGCACAGATGTTGGAAATAAAACCAAGATGTACATATACATGTAATTGTTTCAATCGATTTCGTGAAGCTGAAAGTATAGAAAAAAACTACCAAGAAGTTGATGACCCAGAAAATTACCTGACAAGTTTGGTGTAGTATATCATTTGAATTATTACAAAGGATAGGCCTGGGTTGGGAACTTTAAATAACTTACCAACACTTTGTAATAGTGGGGGATTATTCATTTGTCATCAAACCTGTTGGAATGAGACTTTTTTTTTTACTTTGGATAACAGAAGAGAGGTGGTAGATACTTGACCAAGTCAGACATTTTTTGTGACACAATTTAACTTTTGCTAATA
>JACSZP010005722.1:7298-18095 GCA_016161895.1 Pinna nobilis | reverse complement strand
CTCACTAATCAGACCGATAATTATCATCAAATTAAGTCTGTTCATTGTTATTCTTGGAAATATAAACCTCACTGAGGAGACCACCTCACTAATCAGACCAATAATTATCATCAAATTAAGTCTGTTCATTGTTATTCTTGGAAATATAAACCTCACTGAGGAGACCACCTCACTAATCAGACCAATGTAATCCTGAGTCACTTGGGTGTTCCTAATATCAAGGTTCCACTATACATTGTACTTGTCATTTAGGGCCATAGAGCAGTGAGGGGTCTTTTCCTAGGTATTTAATTCTGGACCCTTTTTTTACAGTTTACATGTACCCACTACAGCTATTGAGTTTTGTTTTTTTCACTTCCAGGCCGGCTATTATGAGGATGATACCAAGAAGTTATGGCTGACCAAGTGGATAGAGAAACACTTTGAAACAGACACTGAAGGTAGGTCTGATGCTGTGATAGAGAGCTGCTGCAGCTTTGTAATGCTGGCATGTTTGACTTCTGATTGTAAGGTTATGAGTTCAAATTGGCACAGCGGAGGCAGCTGCCTATCCCATATGCTTTGTCAAGCATGTGCAGACACATTAACCCTTTGAACCCAAAAGCCCCAAGCGTAAATGCATTTTCCATTATTATAGAATACCTAAAAACGGGTTCAAAGGGTTAAAGAACCCTCATTTCGCAATGTCCTGAACACAGGCAAAATTTGTTTCACTAGTATTAGTGACCTGTATAAAAGTGAAAGATTCTTGATTGAGACGTTAAACAACAATTCACAAACAAATAACAAAGCAGCAGCAGTGATATCCAGGTTTATGGTACACATTTCTACAGTTTAAATGCCAGTAGAAGGTGCAAGTGGAAAATGTATGGCAAATTCTGTAATGAAACGAAGCCTGTGTGATTAAGATTTGTATGACTCTGTCTCTTAGTTGCTTTGATTGTTTCTGTCTTGACTGCAATAAAACAGATCCTTGAACTATTGGACTTTATAACTTGGGGTACATTTAAAGCATTTAAAGTTCTGGGTTGTTGGGAGGGAAGTATTGGCCATGAATTACCAACAGATTTTGTTTAGCCATTTTTTTTCATTAACTGAATACATATAACAGATAAGTGTTACAAGATGTTATCCATATAAGGTTACATGTACATGTTGTAACAGTAATCTGATAGTCAGGATATTTAATTTAGTCATATTCTCTTGAATGGTATAGTCGGTCATTAGTCAATACATACACAATACATACATATGAATGGCATGTGCGGATATTTGTGGTGATCCTAAAAATGTAATGCCTATTTGCATACATTTTCAGCATTTTACTGTTAATGTACTTACTGATTTGACCAAGATAATCATTAAACAATGGTCAGCCATAGTTTATTACTCAATAAATCAGTACCTAAGACCATATGGCCACATACTTGTTAAATCAATACTCTAAGTAGCAGAGGTTGAGTAACTTTCCTTCTGCTTATTTTTCAAGGTCATCCACGCAGGGAGCATTCTTCATTTAGTAATGAAATATTTTGTTAGTTTCAATATTGATTTATCTGAAAATCCACAATCTAACTGTCAGTATTTGTTTGTTTTATATTTTTGTTTTGGTTTTGTTTGTTTGTTTTTTTTGGTTTTTTAGTTTTGTTTGTTTGTTTTTTGGTTCATTTTTAGATAAGACCTACATGAGAAATTGTCCCAATTGTTTCACACTAATACTTTTGGTTTAAGATAGTTTACATTAGGTATATTTCATTTGTGCCAGTAAAAGTATAAGGTTTGTAATTCAATGCATGATAGGAGTCTCGTAGGAGACCATTCTAATAAAAAACGTTCTTCTGATTGGCTTCATGTGAACTTTAAGTTCAAAGACATCAGGTTTGAACAACAAGACTTGTCTTTTTCTGTTGAGTTTACAAGGACCCCTTTTCTCATGAGTATATGCCACAACACATACTGATAACATTTGAGATGATTTCTTTCATCTGTTTCATAAATAGATCTGTATTCGTCTATTCCAGTTGCCATGGTGAACCCCTCCCCCATTTCTCATGGTACGGGTAGATATATATATATTTGTTATACACATAACATTTAAGTGTATTTCTGCCATCTGTATCAGTTGACTTTGTGAGAGCTCTTTTTTTTACTGGTAGCTATACATTTGTTCATATAATTGTCATATCACATAACATTTGAGTGATATTCTTTTGCCTATTCCACTTGCCTTTGTGACCCCCCCCCCCCATTTCTCATAGTATTGTGTTTGTTATAACACATAACATTTGAGAGATATTCTTTCTTGTATTTCAGTTGACTTTGTTAGCGCTCCTTTTCTTATGGACAGGATCCACCTGTATGAGGGCTACGAGGATCCCACACACTTCTTCAGACCAGCACTGCGATCATTACTCGTAAGTTACTATTCTTTTTCAGACACTAGGATCTGAACTCGATTGTTATTTGTTACCATTTGTAGTTCTTGGAGCATTTATGGTAATTCTCCCCTTATTTTTTTTTCACTCCAATTTATCATCATTACACAGTCTATAATTATGTTAATCCTATAGATAGGGGGTATCCATATTTTGAAGTTGTGGGTTATTAGCCGGTAGCCGTATTTGTAATGCAATTGGCAAACCAGGGGCAAATGCCAAACTGGATACTTGATCAAAGGAGAGATGTCGTGACTTGGCAATATAGTGTTCACCTTCAGATCCAGAATTGTGGGTTGAAGACTGGGGTGAGGGGCATTGAATGGCTTTTCTTGTCCTGATGACAAGACAGTATATGTATATGTTGCACACACTCCGACAGTAAACATGAGTGCCAAGCACAGCCAAATATTTCTACCCCTTCACCAGCATTTAGTGACATCTCCATTTAAGTGATAGTACGTGGTACATGTACATAACAACATTACAACCAGCCTTGTTAAATTAGTTGCATTTCTTATCAATATTTGCTACCGGACAATCGGACAAATATTAGTGGTACATGTACGTAACAACATTACAACCAGCGTTGTTAAATTAGTTGCATTTCTTATCATTATTTGCTAGACCTAATTAGAATAGATATTGCTTAACAATGTTAGTTGGAAAATTCACAAGAATTTTCTTATAAGTTTCCATCAAATTTTTTTTCTAAGGTTCATCATATGTTAATCAACATTGACATCAGAACCAAAGAAGAAAAGAATAGCAAGATAGAAGTAAATGAACTGGGAGAAATACGAAGGGTAAAGTGTGAGTAAAAGTTCTGATTCAGTTATTATCACTGTCCATGAATAAGAATGTTTGATTGAATATGAGAGAGATCCACCATGGCTCTGTGGTAGAGCGGTCATCCTCAGACTATCAAGTTCTGGGTTAGAGCCTCCGCAGAAGTAGGTGACCTTCACTGTGCCTCAGATGAAACAATAAATACCTAGGTTACAGTAGACATTGATATTAAAACCGTCACTGCTTGATGGCCCTGTTGCTGAACATAAAGCCAAAATTTGAAACAGCTCTTTACTATAGGACCTATTTATAAACCAAATGTTACCTAATAATACTTGTGCAGAGCTTTTTTTTCTATTGATGATGGAATGAAAATTAAGGACAATATCCCCGCTAATGTCATTCTTAGCAGGAAGATTATGTAGAGTTACGTTCCATTGGAGGTAATACTTCTGCACAAGCGTTATGAGGCATCAGGTGATACATGAACTAGTTCTATTGTATTTTATTTTTTTATCTCAGTAGAATTAGCCCATTATGAATTTATCAATCAACTGCTAATCATTGGCTGTTTCTCTACTTACAGCATCCTCCAAAAAAGATGTAGAAGAGGGATCTTGTCGAGCAAGGTGCAGTTGTCTCCCCTGTATAACAAAAACCAAAAATCAGGATAGTGTACTCGCTAAAGTTGGTAAGCATTCAATATTACTTGTTTGGTTTTATGTACTTGTACATTTGTTTGCAAATTATCTTAAGTTATTTAGTTTGCAGTATTTAAAGTCTTGTAGGGAACTGAAATAAGATTTCTTTGTCATAGTTGTTCATGTTATTTCAGCTTTAAATTTGTAAACCCCTTCCCCCTCCTTTTGAAAAAAAAGGAAAGAAGAAGCTGAAGATTCTACCTGGCATGTGAAGAACTTGTTCAACTTTTTGTTATTATACTCCCGTCAACAAAGTTGTAGGGGTATGCTGGATTCACCATGTCTGTCCGTCCGTCTGTCTGTCTATTTATTTCCCCACCATAACTCAAGTATCCGTGGAAACTTCACACATTGGCTGCCCATCACTCAAGGAGGGTTCCTATTGAATTTTGGGTCAGAGGGTCAAAGGTCAAGGTCACATGACTCCATTCTTTGAAAATGGTTCCCGCACCATAACAGCTTCTTAAGTGCTGCCACAGGGGGTAAAAGTCCTGTAAGGATAGTTCTAGTCAGAAACAAATGTGTACAAACTTATTTAGGCAATACCCTTCCTTCATCCTGTGGCCTGTTACTTTTGGTCTACAGTGGATATCTTTTTTAATGGTATTAATAATTCAAATCTTACGTTTGAATGACCAAAGCATGCATGTATCTGTGTGTCAATGATTGGTGTACATTGCGTTTTCATTCAAATGGAATTAACATTTAGATAGACCTGACAGGTTTTACATGTTCTAATCAAAGGCTATCATTAGTGATTCAAGCTCATTGGGAGATTGAAAAGAATTAATGATTATGATATAAACCCAGGAGCATACATTTGTTAGTTGTCTGCAAAACAAAGGACAATTCCAATGTAGATGAATAATGAATGGTCCCCTCAGGAACCAAGGATATGTTCAAATGAAAGTTTCACTTGAAAATTGAGTGAAATTCTATTCTAAATTGTATGTAGACAGACAATTGCCTCAAGTGTTCATTCAGTCCAATGAAATACTTTGAGAATTTTGTTTCAAAGTGCAGCAATTCCTTCCTGGATGATTCAATTTTGTTTGCTTGTCTATAATTTCAAATACCAATTTGTACATGAACGAGTTCCCAAGAGATAAAAAAAAAAGAAATTTGAAAATTGTAAAGGTAAAGATTATCAAAAGGGGTCAAATGGTACTGAAAACATCTCTGAATTATATTGAACCAAAAAACCTCCTGGTCACTAGACTTGGTGTGCCAGATGATGTCACATCTGATATCATACTATATTACAGTGTCATGTCCTGTATCACACATTTCAATTTGATGTCACTACTTTGTATCACAATTGCATTTTGGATGATGTCAGTCCTTGTGACGTATTTGGATCATGTGGCAATGTCATATTCAATGTCATAGCTGCTTTGTACAATGTAGTATGATGTTGCACTCTGTCTCACAATTATTTTGTAGGATGATGTCAATCCTAATAACATATTTGGTTTACATTATGGTGTCATATTCACTGTCATAGCTGATGTATTGTATGAAGTCACACTTTGTATCACAATTGTTTATTGGAAAATGTCACTCCCAATAACATATTTAAAGTGATGTCATATTCACTGTCATAGCTGGTTTATATTATAATGTCACATTTTGTATCACAATTGTTTCTGAGATGATGTCACTCCTTATGGTATATTTTATTCACATTGTGATGTCATTCCACTGTCATAGCTGGTTAATGATATGATGGCACACTTTGTATCATAATTATTTGTAGGATAATGTCACTCCTTTTCACATATCTTATTTCTCATGGTGATGTCATATTCACTGTCATAGCTGGTTAACAGTAAGTTGTCACACTTTGTATCGTAACCATTTGTAGGATGATGTCACTCCTTATGACATTTGGATTTCATTGTGATGTCAAATACACTGTCATAACTTGTATAAGTATAATGTCACTCTTTGTATCACGATTACATATATTTATGGGATCATGTCACTCCTTATCTCATATTTTTGTTTTACATTGTGATGTCATATTCACTGCCAAAGCTGGTTTATAGCATAATGTCTCACTTTATATCACAATTGCTTTGTTGGATAATGTCATTCATTATGGCATGTTTGGTTCATGTGGTTATGTCATATTCAATGTCACAGCTGGTTTATAGTATAATGTCATACATTGTATCACAATTGTTATGGGATGATGTCACTCCTTATGATATACTTGGTTCACAGGGTGATGTCCCCTCCAAAAATTT
Organism: Pinna nobilis; assembly: GCA_016161895.1. NCBI lineage: Eukaryota > Metazoa > Mollusca > Bivalvia > Pterioida > Pinnidae > Pinna > Pinna nobilis. Next base: position 11,921 of record JACSZP010005722.1, on the reverse strand, counting down.
ATCACATTGTTAGCTTCCTTGTCATATTCAGTCTAGAGATTTTGATGCAATTTGCAGGGTTGAAGTACCTATGATCCCCTGTAAGTGTTGCTTTTTGGTTGGATTCACTCTGAGGAGGGGTAATATACATGTAGGTCTGGATGGATACCCTCCTTTGAGAAATTTCTTCTTCAGAAGGGCTTCATAGAATGAAAAACTGAATATATCTGAGTAATTCATAAGGATGTGTGACAAAGTGTTATTGTTTTTGGTTCCATTGTGAAATAATTGTTTTGACATCCTCTTGTTTTACAGGTGAGCAATTTATCCCCATTTGGGACTTTTGTTTATCTGTAAAATGGCTCTCACACTTTTATAGCAGTGTCTCCAATGGCTGTCTACAAGGGGTGTTCCAAAAATAATGTAATTTTGCCTTTGCTTTCCTAATATACATGTGTTTTTGTTTAAAATTCCCCAGGCTTTCAAAATACTCTTCACCCCAATGTCCATTTACATGTATTTTGCATGTTCTTTGTCAGTGAGTATTTAAGGCCTTATATAGTTAGTCTAATAATTTGGCTGGAATGCAGGAGGACCAAGAGGACAATACATACTTATTTTAGGGTCATTGGGCCAAAGGTTAAAGTTCAAATAAAAAATTACTCTGCGGAGAAAAACCAGAAAGGACTTGCTGGACATTTTACTGGAACCTCTCTTACAAGACCACTATCATGAGTGACTACTTTCCTGAGTGACTCAGTCCTAGGGAAACTTAGACCACGGCCGAGCACCAAAAAGTTTAAGAATTTACTTAATTGTTAGAATTTTCTCAACTCCAGCTTCTCAGTCAATCAGAAGTTAGTATAAGGTGGAGTTGAGTTAATTTTCAGACTTCAGCAAATTCTTAAGTTTTATGGTGCCAAGCCATGAGAGACGTTGTTATCATGAGAGGCCACTGTCTTGAAAAACCACATGTCCTGAGATCAATGCATGATAGAGTACCTCTCTTGAATCTATTGTCACGAGAGGGCACCTGCTTTTAGAGGATACTCACAACAAGAAAAAAAATCTTAAATAGACTTGATGGGTCTTTCAACCAATATTTCAACATAAACTTGATTGAGGATTCCTTTTGATGTTTTAATTTTCTTACTTTCGTTTTCTTTTTGTTATTATTATTATTATTTTTTTTTTTAATTTTGCTTCAATATGCTATTCTTATTTTTCTTGTATTGTGTTTTTGTATATTCATTATATTATATAGCTTTCCATTGTTCTTCAAAGCATGACTTAAGATTGAGACAATGAGTTATTTGTTTGTCATCAATGAATGTTACACCATGCACCATGAGTCATTGTCTGACACTATGAGTTATATGTTTGTCATCAATGAATGTTACACCATGCACCATGAGTCATTGTCTGACACCATGAGTTATTTGTTTGTCATCAATGAATATTACACTATGCACCATGAGTCATTGTCTGACGCCATGAGTTATTTGTTTGTCATCAATGAATGTTACACCATGCACCGTGAGTCATTGTCTGACACCATGAGTTATTTGTTTGTCATCAATGAATGTTATTCCATACACCATGAGTCATTGTCTGACACCATGAGTTATTTGTTTGTCATCAATGAATGTTATTCCATGCACCATGAGTCATTGTCTGACACCATGAGTTATTTGTTTGTCATCAATGAATGTTATTCCATGCACAATGAGTCATTGTCTGACTCCATGAGCTATTTGTTTGTCATCAATGAATATTACACCATGCACCATGAGTTATTGTCCGGCACTATGAGCTATTTGTATGTCATCAATGAATGTTACACCATACACAATGGTGGTTGCTGCACTGTCCATGAATAAAACACTATGAATGGTTGATACATAATCAATGAACAAATTACCATACAGAGTGAGAGATCTGTTATGCCATCAATGAATACACCATGCACCATGAGTGGTGCCTACACTGTCTATAAAGGATACACACCATAAGTGAATGATATATAGTCAGTGAACCGTACACCATAAGCTATGAGTCTTCCCCTGTAGAAAATTCTGAAAAATTCAAGCAAAATAATAGAATTTGAGTGCATTTTTGTCATGTTTTCTCCATCAGACGATCATTTATGTGGAAAATATTATTTTTTCTCAAATTATGTGCATGCTTGAGCATACATAGTAGGTACACCCTTGAGAGTCCTCACTTTAGCACTACTTATTCCCTGTTCTTTAGATGAGACAGTAGTAATGGAGGTCACATGACTAAGATTTAACTGTCATCTTTACAGATCCATCGAACATATTAAGTTATAGCTTTATGCTGCTATAATAGCTGAAATTATATTTAAAGGGTGTAAAACTTCTACACAAACAATTAACAGATGTTTACAGGTAGCCAACATTTCAACTTTTTGTGAAGAAAGTACAAGTGCTAAGATATGTGTAAGCACAACATGCTCATCCCAACTCTTGTCCCCACTACCAAATCCCACCCACATCCCCCTAAAAGTATCTGGACCACATTTGCACATCATCCTAACTACACCAGTGAGTTATGTAACAATGAAATATTTCATCCCTTATTGCATGGCCTTTTAGCAGTATTAACCCAATTTCTCACTTGCAGTAACTTGGCCATTAAAAACAGGGGAATGATTATACAATGTACATGTAGAGACACCATTTTGCTACATTTATAAGCGTAAAAACATACATTTTTGTGATGGTGTTCTTAAAATGAATCAAATTCATGAATTAGGAAGTGTAAATCTGTAGGACTTCATAGCAGATGTTTTGTATTCTTAAAAGAAATTTCAAAAGAAGAAGCTGATGAGGAATCTTACTACATACCTGGGAAAATCCACAGTAAGTCCTAACGAGATTGCCACGCTTACCTTCACACCTGCAGTGTTTCCTTGTGGTACTTACCTTACATCTGCACTGACCATGTTGTTGTGAGAGTGATTCACCAATCTCTGTGTGCTTGACCCCACCTTACATTTGTTTATTTGTTTTGATACTAATGCTGCTAAAATACTTTTAGTTCTCATCCTGTTTTTTTTAATACTTGATTATAAACTTGGTCTGTTAATTCTGGTCTATCGTTGATAATGGTTGTATCGTTGCTTAACATACCATTAAGAATCCTTTACTGATATTGATATGCTACATTGTACCAGTGTAGGCTATAAATCGTTCTATGGCCAAACGTCTGACACATGACTCTTTGGATTCTTTTTTATGTTAATTAATTGTGACGTCATAATCAAGCAAATATTTGACAGGCCATTTAACTGTGATGTCACAATAGAAAATATGCCAAAACGTATCGTGTCAGGCATTCCGCGATAGGTCGGTTTGTATAAGCTCAGCACCTTTAGCCATTGAGCAGTGAGGGTTCTATATAAATGTGTGGATACTCACTGTGACATGGACCTCAGATTTTAACTTCCTCATCCAAAGGACAGGAAAAGCCAGTTGAATCCTCCGTGCAGATTCTAATAACGTGTACGATGTAAACAAGCTAGTCACAGAGTCACCACAGCTCCATCTCTTGCGGTTCGTCCGTGGCCAAATGGTTACGGTGTTCGACTGCAAATTGAAAGATCCGGGTTCGAGACGCATAGTGCCACTTCGCAGTTTGCTGTCCCTGTCTTTCGGATGAGACAGTAGAAAGCGAGGTCCCTTGTCACAGTAGGTGTTGGCACATTAAAGAACCCTCCCTGCTCTATGGCCAGCAGTTCCGACCATAGGCAAAATTTAAAGCCCTTCACCGGCACACAGTGATGTCTCCATATGAGTGAAATATTCTTGAGTGGGAGTTTAAACACCAATACCAATCTCTTGGTCTGTTTTTATAATTAACTTTGTAACTCTACTTTGATGGTTATATCATTCTAATGGTACATGTAGCTAATCATATTTTGATTTTGTTTTCCTTTAAATATGAAAAGGCTTTCCAGTTTGTTCTGAAATGTTTGACCTTGTAACCATGACCTTATGTTTGACCTACTTTTACAAAAAAAAGTTTTAAATGTTAAAATGAAATGGCCTTCAGATTCCAAATACTTGTGTACTCTTATGACAACCCATGTGATACCAAAACTTTCTTTTAGGTGACCTTGACCCTTCTTATTGACAATATTTTCTAGATAGGTGTCACATTTGCTAAATGTCATTTGGACATCCCTGTTTCACAGATTATCTCCCTTTTTTCAAGTTTTTGGAATCTTTTTCTAGATATTGGATGACACAAAAAATTTCTGAAATCTTTGAACTGTTAATATTCTTTCAACAGTCTGTTGCATGAGTGATAACTTTTCACTGGATTATGATTTAGGATAACTTATAATGGTGGTGGTGAAATAAGTCGTATTTTCACTAATGGAATTCAGACGAGAATTGTCTGTTTTGACAAAGAAAAATCCAAACAATAAGTAAACATACCTGCACAGTACCCAGGAAAACTAGACATACTTACGTATGCCTTGGGAGACCTAGATACATATATTGTTGCGTCGTTGTTGCATTGTTGTTTAACGTCCCACTCAAGAATATTTCACTCATATGGAGACTTCACTGTGTGCTGGTGAAGGGCGACAAATTTTGCCTGTGCTCGGCACTG
>JACSZP010005721.1:5161-15506 GCA_016161895.1 Pinna nobilis | reverse complement strand
CCCCCCCCCCCCCCCCCCCCCTCTCTATTGAAAAGAATTCAGAATACCGCACCAATCAGGTGTCATTCTCCTTTCCCCTTTCAAAGTCATTATTATCAAACATTTTCTCTGGGGTAGCGTGCCTTTATTGTGTACATTTAACGTGGGTAGATATTATGACAAAAGATATTAGGTCTTGAGACAAGATAGTTAAAACTATGCTTTGATGGATAGAGCAACATTATACATAATAAAAGGCTCAAGCAGATTATCTTCGTTCAATGTGTTCAACGTAAAATATCTACGCGCCTATGATTTCTTATGCACCTTATCAGTTGAAAAGCATGCATCAACGAACAAAAAACAACTTTACGTATTGTACAATAAATGATAAAAAATTTAGTCATATATGTAGACACCTTTGCATTATCTTGTAAAAGTAAATTACGAGCCAACCCTATGATTTATAATTCATTTCTCATCTACGCAAAGCACAGGTTTCGAGATGAGATAGATAACCATGCATGACGTTATGAATTCAACATTTATTTGAATAATGTCATACGTTGCATATTCTCATACATAAGCCAAATAAAACTTGTGTCAAATTAAAAAAAAATCACCCTTCTCCCCCTCCCGATTTCTTTTCTTTTTTGTGAAATCATTCTGGGCTGCCTATATAATGTTACCGATTGAAGAACGTTACTGATAATATAAATCTACAACATTTTAGAGGAATGTGTGTTAGTGGTTCAGTTCATCTGCTTTTTACATCTGGTTACTAGTATGCAAGTGGTCTATGTATTGCTTGAATATTGTGCATTTACTGATTAGATTTGAAAATAAACTTTGATCTGTTAGATCTGACGACAAACTATAGTGAAAGATAGAAAGCAGTTAATATGCAGATTTAGTATACATGTATCATCTGATGTCCCATTTTCCGCTTGATATTTCTTCTCCCGTAGTGTCTTCCCTTCCTTTACTGGGTTCATTCGCAAACAAAACACAACATCCAAGTTCTTAATCATTCATATAACATCAACAAATATGCGAACAATTGTGCGAAATTATAACCGGTTGTTTTTTTTTTTTTTGTTCTTGTTTTTGTTTTATTTTGGGTTTTTTTTTTTTTTTGTTGTAAGTCAACACTAGAAATATTTGCCAACCATTGAAATGACCTGAACTCAGAGGTTTGTGTTCTGGAATCTGTAAACGGGCGAATGTAGATTTTAACAGCTCATCTTGCCTGGATATCAATATTCATAATTGGATTTTAACCATATGTACACTGGGTCTGAGAAAAGTGTTTATGGCACATTAAAATAATCCAGGGTGTTACCCTCTGATTCGTATGTTGATTGTACTTATAACTTGCATTTTTTTTTCATTGAACGGCGATGGAAGGTATTGTGTAAAGGTATAGCAAAATGATAAAAGCCATCTTAAGTTTACAGTAGGGCTAGATACTACTAGAAAAGAGCTTGATATTTTCATTAAATATTTTGCAGTATGAAGAAATGGTTCCCGATCCGGTCAATGAATGTTGCATGATATGTAAAAAGAGAGAGGGTAGGTACATCTTTATGCATCTACATTAATAGTCCAAACTGTCTAAGTGACCCACTTAATTAAGAAACCATCTGCCTCGTGTGATCTAAATGTACTACTCCATTGAAGTAGTGTAGTGCTTTTCCTAAATACATACCTGATATACATATAGAATATCATATAGCATTTTTCATATCACCCCCTGTATCAGTCTGAGACCCCAATATCAGCCAATATCAGGTTTGATATTGGGGTTGAGGACTGATACAAAAAAGGGTAATATGAAAAATGCTATATTTTATTCGATTTATCTTATACTTTTCAATAGGTACATATTATAAGTATACCTATTGCGGTATATAAATTGCACATGAATAGAGTTATCAATCTGATGTAAATATGACACAAAACGACATGTTCATATAAAGATCAAACCTGGAATTTCTATGGGAAAAAGCACATAGCATGTTAATTATAGTCATCGTTTTAAAAAATTGTAAAACACACGGGGAATCGATTCCGGTGTCATCCATACTACAAAGACCACTATACATACTGTGCTAAAAAAATATATTAAGTAGGTCTTGTTTTCAGTTATCCCTCTTTAGTTTGAAGTCGTGAGAAGGAAAATTTTGACAACGGAGCGCTCGCCATGGGGCTGAATAGGACTGATCTCAGTTATCCCCATGAACCATCATTATGAAAACGTATGCGTGGTTTCAGATTCAGCTGATGTACAAAGAGTATTCCGAAATAGACAGTAACTGAAATCTAACGGCTACGTTGGCTGTGGTAGCCAGTAGGCTACTGGCAGTACGGCAGTAGTCAAGGCCATTTCTACTCACTACTGTCTAGCCTTGTTCTAGAAGTAGATCTCTATTTATGTTTGCACGGATGCGATTGTGTGTTCTTTACACAAAAAGCGTTTAAGGGGCCCGAGTACATTTACTGTATTGACAAAGGCGTTAAAGGTAGAGGTATTCTAAAAGGGATTCGATAAAGGGGTATGATAAAGGGTACTGCACGTGAGGGCCGATACAGCCCTCGCAAATGTATCTGTACCGAATAGGCAAAAGAGCCTGTATATGTTCATAAGTATATGATAAATGATATTAACAGACTTATCACATGATACCAATTTTTCGCTTTCCCTCAGACAGACTGTTGACACAGGTTTGCCTGTACATGATTAATATCTCTGCGGAGTTGGCCGCCCCTGTCTTTCGGATGAGACAGTAAAAACGGAGGTCCCGTGTCACAGTATTACGGCCAGCAGTGCCGAGCATAGGCAAAATTTGTAGCCCTTCACCGGTGCACGGTGACGTCTCTATATGAGTGAAAGATTCTTGAATGGGACGTTAAACAACAATACAACAACAACAACATCTCTATGGAAGTTTGTTTCCTTGCACTCCTCATTTATTTATCGAAAACCTGTGCACAATTAAATCGTTGTTAAAAATTTTACTCCACAAATATTAGCTAAAACATGACATGATCAATTATTTTTCAGAAATCGAATTAATTAAATCTTGAAATTGAAATAAAAAGAAACTTTTAAAACAAAGTATTCTTGATTTGAAATAAATCATAATTCTGTTGAAAATAATTTGCTTCCTTTTGTTACAATTATGATTATGATTATAATTATTATTATTATTAATTTAATTATTATTATTATTATCATTATTATTATGATTATGATTATTATTATTATTATGATTATTATTATTATTATCTTATATAGGATTTTATTTAAATAAAATAATTCAATAATAAAAATTATTTTCCTTTCAAAGTAAACGACACTTGCCGACCTCATAAACAGCATGTAATATTAAAAATGACGGGTGCAAACAATGAAGTTTGTGTGTCAGAGGAGAAGGTGACATATTCATTCTGCAGAGGCATTTGCGGTGAATCGCACCACATACCAAGAGTTATGACAGATATCGGAAATAACACAATCATGGCCGATAAGAAATGTAGCTGTTGCGTAGGAACACCGAGGACTGTCACATTTAAAATGGACTGCACTGGAGGAATAAAAAGAAATGCTACAATACAATCTATGGATTCCTGCAGTTGTTATGAGTGTGAAAAGACATGTAAGTTTGCTTCACTCTCTTTATCCCATTCATTAATTTGAAATGGATAGTCTGCGACTTATTCCCTAAAGAAAGAATAAAAAACATTTCATTTCGGGGGTTCGATGAGTATTTTGTTGCAGCGCGCTATTTCTTGTATTTCAATATATAAAAAGAATCTTCAGAACCCTATAGATTTACTGAAAATGACAAATAACCGACACAAACCGAGTGTCGTGACTATTTACTTGGGTAGAGTAGGGGGGGGGGGGTCCATTTACGCGCTTGTTTTCTTGTTAGGCTTTCAGATACTAAGCTGAATATCAATGATCAGTGTTGATTTTTTTTATTATGAATAGTGATTTTCCAGATCTTTCATGTTCTTTCAAATGTTGGGGTTCATAATGGTACGGGATGTACATTGAGTTATTTAGCAATATTTTCAGAATGCTTATTGATGTTAATTTAATAAGCCAAAAAAAACACTAACATCATTTTTTTTTACTTCCTGGTTCATAGTAAACTTAAATTGAGTGCAATTTTTTTATATCAACACTCTTGCAATATTTAAAATGGTCGCTTGGTTTGGAAATATGCAAATGTTTAACGACAAGTGCTTAAATGAATGTCTTTACATGTAAATCAACACATTGCTACATATTGAACATCAAAAATAATATCAAGATGAACATATATTACACATTTAAAATGAATGTTTGAGTATATATACTAGTAGCTTTGCTTTACAAATAGACCACATTTCATTGAAATTGAATAACCTTTATAAAGGTATTAAATTTGATTTCTTTAACGTTCATATTTCAGATATATCGAACGAAGCTCCTGTTGAACCCTCCCCATCACAAAGCCGACGCAGAAGACGATAGATTTGATCCAATTATGATAACTACACATAAATAAGATTGTTAAATTACTGACACAAGATATTTGTTAATCTGAGACAAAATATACATATTGTAGATATAAGACAATAAAATTGCATACCTGATCTAGCTTTCATTGTCTTGATATAAAGTGGCATATGCAGTGCATTCACTTGTTCACAAAGCTGTATAAAAAATCAGTGAACACAAGCCGTGGGAGGGGCCGCTGTTGCCGAGTGTTCGATATCGAATTGAAGGGTCCGGGGTTCGAATCCGCGCAGCGCCACGCTGCTGTTGTCCGTCCCGGCTTTTCGGATGAGACAATAAAAACCGAGGTCCCATGTCACATTAGGTGATAGTACGTTAAAAAAAACTCCCTGTTCTACGGTCATAAGTGCCGGGAATAGGCAAAAGTTATCACCCTTAGTCGGCACACAGTGACGTATAAATATGAGTGAAATATTCTTTAAACAATAATACAACAACAACAACAAGTATTGGAATAAATTGTCATGGACGAATAATCATCAAATGCTGTCAAAAAAGTATGTGAGGGCTGAGTCCCTGGAATATGTTATGAAAAAATTGAATACCAAATAGAACAATAAACACATTATTTCTTGTAATTAAACTTTGTTATTGCAAGCAAGGTCATTACATATTTCTGTCATATTTGTGACAAACACACACACACACACACACACACACACTCACACACACACAGATACATACATGCATACACACACACGCACACACATACACACATACATACATACATACATACATACATACATACATTTGTACATCATAGCATCAATGCACCAATGCCACTTTTATAGACTCCTTTTCTTGGCTGTTCAGAACGCCATCCACTGTATGTATGACATCATCATTGGACTAAAAGAGGGTGCCTGAAATAGCTTTTTCAGCTTTGGAAATAGATGAAGGTCTGGTGGAGCGAGATAAAGGTTGGGCTCCATAAAACATAAGAATTTACTTAAGTCTGAAATTCAGCTTCTCAGGCAATCAGCATTCAGTATTTGCTGGAGAAAATATTCAGACAAAAGTAAATCCTGAAGTTTTATGGTGCCCAGCCCAGGTGAATAACGCGAATGATAAACCAATCAACGAGCAGAGTACCATCTGGATCCCAGGAAACCGAGGCCAAGACCTTCCCATACGATGCAACAGTCTTTGCCTTTTTGGTGGGGGAGAGACAGGGCGCTTTAATTTTTTTTTCGATTGTTATTTGGCTTCTTGGGTAAAATGATCGATCCATGTGTCATCCACAGTGACATATTTCTGAATAAAAGATGGCGGGATCTTCCTCAAAAAGGTTAAGATTAGCACGCGAAAATATGCGCCTGGTGTGCTTCTGATCAACAGTCAGAAGTCTTGGTACCCATCGGGCCAAAAGTTGTTTCTCATTGCAAGATTCTCGGTCAGAATGGAATGTACTTTTTCTGTGAAATGCCAGCTCTACTGGTTATTCATCTTTCTGTGACTCATCTCCAGATATTACAATATCATAGACTGTATTGACCATTTTTGGGGTTGCAACACTGGCAGGCCTTCCAGGACTGGGGTCTTCCTCAAGGCTCTGTCGGTCGCGCTTAAATTCTGCCACCCACGTTATCAGTGTCGCATATGAAGGGACATCCTTCTACATCAATAATGGATAGACTTAGGAGTTAATCTTTTTATGCAAATATTGGATCACTGCTCTTTCACCGATTGTGTCCATCTTGCAAAAGCCGCTTGTCTTTTTACAAAGCTGCTTATGTTGTTGACTCAAGAGTGCTACCTTGGGCATACGGCCCTATATAGTCAGAGTATATTGTCAATTTATTTAAAACTCGATCTTCAATATACACCCCGAGGTCACGGGTGGGTTACGAGACCTTAACATGTTTGTGCAACTGTTTTATTGACAATCACAACACTTTTTATTATACTCGTTTGGTAAGGAGATAAACAAGGCTTCAGACTTGATCTTGTTACTATGCTTAAACAGCTGAACGGCTCGCTTGCTACCAGAAGCGGAAATCTCAGGAAAATAGCACATAACACATATTGAATTGCCAGTACAAATTTGTAGTGGTGTTGTTGCTGTGCTGACGCACATCGGCTTGTAGCGGCTACGTCATTAAACGCACCAAAATTAAACCGTCGATTTCTGTGACAGAAATTTGATTGGTTCTTTGCAAAGGTCATTGGGTTTGCCCTCTCAACGAGATTCTATTAGATCTTCAAGAGGGGAGTATATTACAGATCGCGTTTTGATTAGACTGGAATATTACAGGGCTAAAAATGAACATCCTTGCATACTTCCCACCATGTGAGGCTCACAACACATCAGCCCTCGAACAGAATAAATTGGGGTGGAGTTAGCTCGCCTTTAGTTAGGCTCGGTTCAATTCACCTTACATACTCCGGGCAGATTTAATCCTCCATTTTTTTTCTCACAAGTTGATTTATATGTATTTTCAGTCTATATACTTTGTACATGTACATGCATATATCCATGTATGTGTGTGTATTTTGGTTATTTGATTTTTTTTTCAAATCGCTCAATAATTCCTGCAATAATTGTTACTGGATCCACAGTTAAAAACAACAGCAAAAGAAACAAGAGGTCCATGGGACCTTAAGTAATGAATTTGTTTAATATTGCACGCGTGCTATATTCCATAAGTCAGCATATTTTTCCTTGTACTTACAGAGAAGAATTTTTTAATTCAGATTCATGTAAAACTGCAAAATTTGAACCTTGTTAGTCTTAGGACGGCGCCATTATTTGACTCAGGGAGTGATTTGCACAAACATGAGTTCCCATCATCCTATGTTCATCCCTAAAAACTTTGGTCAAAACTGCCCCCCCCCCCTTTTTCTAAAAGTCAAAAATGTTTAAAATTTGCGCAAGACGGACAACACACGAGGGACGACGATGGGAGGGAATAGATCACAATAGGTTTTCTGAGTTTACTCGAGTGATCTTAAAATATAATGAGAAAGTAAGTAAGTAGTACATACCAATTCACCATAGTAAATTCATATAAAACTAGTGAGGAATACATCCTCATCGGTGAAACGAATCAACAACAAATACGGGCCGCCACGGCCTAGTGTTTCCTGTACGTTAGGTCACGGGTTCGAATCCGAGAAACAACCCCATTGGCTGTCCATCATATGCAAAAATTTGTCTCCCTTCACCGGCACACAACGGCGTCTCCATATAAGTGAACGATTCTTGAGTGGAACGTTGAACAACAATAAAACCAACCAATAACATTCATGAATAAATTACTGACATTTCATTTGATGAAATGTTGTCGTTTCAAAGATCTGGATACCAACCACAAAATGAATGGCGCATAACTGATGGTAATGGTGGTTTTCTAAATCTTTGTGACAGTCAGACTTAGTAAGTACCTTTTCTCTGGATACAAACTTTTTATATGTAGGACATAGATAGAATGAAGACATTGTTTTTAATAAAGTATTATCCACTCATTGGACAAATTTATCTCCCGTTGTCAAGCAAATATTTCCATGTCAACTCCTGCAAGCGCTTCACCGGAAGTGTACCGGCACCGTTTTCATGACGTCAAACTCAGTGGCTTCAAACATGAATAAACTACGACAAATTAATACAAACGTGACTCAATAATGTGTCAAAGTTGACGACCCTTTAGATAATAACTAGTTTAATTTTTAAAATTTAGTTTCATTTATCTATAACATATTCTTTGGTGTGTTTTTTTAAGTGTGGGAGATTAAGAATGAACAAGAGGCCCAAGGGGCCTTAGCTGTCACCTGGGTTATGAATTGGTTGAAATTGACCCACTGTTTCCCGAGAGTCGTAAAATGTGGAATCCTATGGTAACCCTATGAAAAAGATTTTTAAAAGTTGCAAAGTTGGAACCTTTTTGGCCCAATGCTGGGGCGATTTTGGACCCAGTTGGGTGCTTTGAACAAACTTATGTCTGCATCGCCCAATGTTGATCCCTGGCAAATTTGGCAGAAATTGACCTACTGGTTCCTGAGAAGAAGGCTAAAATGTGAAATCCTATAGTATTCCTATGGAAATTGTTTAACCCAAGGGCTCGGCCAAAAATGACCCCAGGGCCTTCTCTTGAACAAACTTGAATCTACACCCAATAAGGATGATATGTTCCAGAAATCAGCAGAATTGGCCTTCTACTTTCAGAGAAGAAGATTTTTTAAAGTTGCAAAATTTGAACCTTTTTAGCCCTAGGGCGGGGCCATTTTTGGACCAAGGGGGATGGTTTGAACAAACTTAAGTCTGAATCACTCAATGTTGATCCCTAGCAAATTTGGTTGAAATTGGCCCACTGGTTTCTCAGAAGTAAAAAATGTTAAAAGTTTACGCACGACGGACGACGACGGACGGGAACGGATCGCAATAGGTCATCGGTAAGGCCCACTTGCATGTCCAATCCTCAAATGAACCGAGTGTTTTCTAGATAATTAACCAATGAAATCCTCGGAAATCTATAAAATTTAATTATTTTCCGATGCTCTTGAATCTACACAGTATACATTTTACAGGTATATTTTTAATACATAACAATGTAACAGACTAGTATGCAGATTATTTCTAAAATTCACATGAAAACGAACATACAAGGAATTATCTGCGGATGAGATTTAAAATCCAGAACCTGTTGCTAGGTATGGACAGTAGTACCCCGGACTGTTCCCTAGATTAAGATAATTCCCTTTTAGGAAATTAGTCCACTTCTATCTGTCTAGATCTATTTCTACCTGAAGTGACGATTTACGACTATAACCTACACATACATGTATAACGGCAAAACAAAACATCACTTGCGAGCAACAAAGGACTGTACCTTTTGTAAAAATCATGGGATCATAGTAGCTTTAGATAGTGTCGCTACAAACTTATCCAAAAATTTCCTGCAAGTTGTTCATCGATAATTAGTAGTTCACATATCTGGGCCACTATACCTCTTCAAAAATAAAAAGGAAGAGCATGCTGTTTTGACTACATTGTGATGAAATTGCATATTTTATTTTACTGCAAGTCACATTAAGACAAATTTTTGTGCACAATCAAATGTGAAAAGGTGTATGTAATGATCAAATATAGTGTCGCAAAACTCAAGCAGACTTTTATTTGTTTTCATTTTCTATGTGCATTCAATAACTGGACCCCCTACTTTTATTTAGAAATCTGAATTTTCCAAAACGTGAACACCATTCTTTCTCTAACAAGCCGTTTAAATCTACTGTTTTATCCTACCAGGGTACCTTGATTTTGTTCATTCCTTGCCTCGAGGCCCAAACTATATTCTTAATTGATGCAAAAAAGAAGCAAGTAAAGTAAAAAAAAAAAGTCCATCATATGACGACCGACTTTATTCATCATGTTTTAAAAATGTGTCGTGGAAAACCAGACCCCATGGGAATCTTCATGCAGGATTTGAGGAAGATCCCCTTGTCACTTCCTCACAAACACAGATAATGATATCCACTCATGAAAAAAAACTTTACTTCCCCTTAGAGGTTCTAATTTCTGTTTTCATTATTATTTAGATCAGCCAAAATATGTGGCATGCATAGCTAAACCCCATGGAAACCTCTCTGTGTAAAGTTTGAGAAGATCCCTTCAGTAGTTAATGAGAACTAGCGAAAATGGTAATTGCTTAAAGATAGACAAATGGACTATATGTGATAAACCACAGACTCAGTGGTTTGATTAGCATGCCATCAGTAAAAGCATTCCTTCTTACAACTGGCATATTGGTCATGAAAGTGTTTTTTATTATGAAACTCATGGAGCATACAGTCTAACCTGTC
>JACSZP010005719.1:20282-33384 GCA_016161895.1 Pinna nobilis | reverse complement strand
TGTTGATTGAGAATTTTCCTTCAGGTGAACAGAAAATGCTTGGCATTTCAATACTGAAATAAATCAATGAATATTTTATTGTTGTGCAAAATATAGTAATAAAAATATTAGTTAATTGAACACTCTAAAAGAAAAAGCAGATGATGACTTTTTAATGACCTCATAGTAATAGTGCTTTTTGTCCATTGAACCCCATGTACGTTATTACAATCTATAGTAAAAGAAATCGGTCCAAATATAATGAAAGAAAATTCAGTCTTCAAGTTTCAGCTTGACTGTTATATTGAGTCTTCCCAAGGAATGTTTTGATATTATAATCTGTCCTGAGGGCCACCATGGCTCCTCATTAGAGTGCTGGACTTCAGCCTGTGAAATCCTAGGTTTGAGCATTAGCTGGAGGCAATATTCAGATGAGGCAGTGAAAACTTAGGTCTGAATCCACAGTAGGGGTAAGCTTGTAAAAGATCAGACATTGCACAATGGGCAGTAAAATCTGAGGTCTCTTGTCACAGTGGGTGTCAGCATGTTGAAGATTCCCTATGGCACAGAAAATTCAAGTTCCAATCCTAGGCCAAAGTTTGAAGCCTTTCTGTGGCATGAATTGATGTTTCTATATGAGTGACAGATTTATGAGTAGGACATTAAACTGTAATACATTATTATTGCTTAATTATACTGGTCATTGTCATGTTAAAATGATATTTTGATCTTATCATTTGATATTTCTACTTTCAGTCCTATCACACTAGTCGTTGCCAAATGCTGGGATCCCAATCCAACCAAGGGTTACTTTACAGTACCCAGACAGGAACCAGTACGGCCTATAGATCCGTCAGCCTGGGTGGCACATACCACTGCAATGCAGCGGGATTACTTAAATAGAGTGGGTGTTCCGGCACCATCCATCAGCAATATGACATCTACTAGTTCTTCATTAACAAGTTCTATACCTGAATCAGAGAGTAAGTGATGAATATTTAATTTGGGTATGATTTGATTTTTTTTGTTGACAATTTTTCATGTTGTTTCATGCCATTTCAGATTTTCAGTTTTGTAATATAGAATTATAATTCTTATTGATTGATCACAATTCAGGAAAATGTTGTTGTGGTCTTACATCTAGTTAGTCATTATTATCAGTTAGCAGTAATTTGAACCCCCCCCCACTCCACTCCTCCAGCAAATGAAGTTTGGATGGGTATATTGGAGTCACCCTGTCTGTCTTGTCTGTTCAGTTAAGAAGTTCTGATAGCAGATTACTCTTACGCAATAATAGATACAGCTTCCACATTTCACACACATCTTCACCATGTCAAGTACTACATTTTTGATACCAAAGAATTTACCCTAATGACCTGAACTTTGACTTTGTGATATTTGTTTGGTTAAGAAGTTCTGAAAGCAGAATCTGTTTAGGAAAAAATATTGTGGGGATATTTCTCCAATCAAGACTTATTGTGGGGATATTTCTCCAATCAAGACTTCTAGTTTAAAGCTTGGAAATTTTAAACTTAGAATAAATAGAATCTGTATATACATACCATTATCTGCTTTCTCAGTATATTATGAATAAATTGTTAAGCAAGAATTTATTCTTTGCAAAGTTATAATAAATTCACCTCTGTAGATTATAATAGATTGGTCCAGCACAATTATAAAAAGCACACTACTCTGATACATGGGAGTGAAAAGATTCAGTGACATTACTAAGAGATTTCTAATATTCATTTGATCCATATGTTTGTGTGAACAGCTACATTATTCATTTATTTCATGATTTATTTTCAGGATTTGATGATCTTAATTTAACAATTAATACTGATATGGCCACAGTGGTTAAAGCGATGGCTCAACCTGACTCTGGTCTAGAGATTCGTGATAGAATGTGGTTGAAAATTACCATACCTAATGCTTTTATAGGTAAGTTGTTGGGCATTTTATCCTGTCTTACATTCAAAACATTTATTTCAAGTGTTCAAATGTAATTGGTTGACAGAGGCATGTCTCAAAGTCATGATTTATTACTGCAGCAACTTTTGAGTAAACAAGTACGTTATATATTTAATCAGGTCTTGATGTTAAAAGTTGCCATGTGGCATGAGACTTCCATGAATAAGCATCTACAGGAGAGCCCTCTCGGCTCTATGGTAAGCATGGTGGCCTTCAGATTGTCTGTTCATGGATTCTAATCTACTCAGCAAAGGCAGATGGCCTTTTCGTAGAGACAGTGAAATCAGAGGTCCTGTCTGTAATATTTGTAGCCCTTCACCTGAAATCAGGATGGTAGGAAAAACCCATTGGTGTGAGCTTTGTAATCTTTTACTGCTTTACAATAATGAGATGCACCATTGTATCACTTGCAGGTTCAGATTTAGTTGACTGGTTATTCACACACGTAGACGGTTTTGCTGATAGACGAGACGCCAGGAAGTATGCTTGTGGTTTATTAAAAGCTGGATACATACGGCATACTGTCAACAAGATCACATTTTCTGAACAGTGCTATTATATATTTGGGGATCTATACGGAAGTAAGTATATCCCCGGTCTTATTTAAATATTGACTTTTTTATGCTTTCTAAATAGCAATTTTTTTTCTGGAGTTTATCTTGTCATTCCTTTTCTGTTGCCATCAGTTTTCATATTTCATTCTTTCTTTCCATACATTATTTTATTGGGTATCACATGAATAGCAACAGTAATTTATATTTGTCATTGTTCAAATATAAGTCTTGTACTCATTACAGATCATGTCAATTTGAAAATCTTGATCTCTGTGACCATTTACATAAGTAACTCACATATGCAGGGTTCATAAAGAATTTGAAAATGTCTAAGTTTGTTCCAAGTGCTTAGAAAATGACAAATATCATACTCAATAAGAGTTTAAAAAGCATTGAAATATTTCAGAATTTGAAATTAGAATTGAGTCCCTGTAAAGTCCTTACTTTTGAGTTGAATGTCCTGTAGAAGCCCTGCTATATTATTTTGTACAGCAGATCAAAGACTAGACGATTAACCTCCTTGTGAAGTTTTGTGTTCTGTTTATGTCCCTTGTCAGCAGGTGCCCCATCCCTTGCCACATATGTTCTAGGCTTTACTGTTTGGTTTGATATCATGCTTTGTCTCCTTCACACATAGTTTCATCTTTTGTTTTATCATATGTGACATTGTGGCATATTTCATCAAGTAATTTTTATCCAATTACCTTTCAACCCCAAGTAACAGAATGGTATGCTGTTGTCTATTGTCTTAGACCAGTCCATTTTGGTCTGTGGTGTTGAAAGGGTTAAATCATATATTTTACAAATAACCTATTCATTACCTGTTACATGTTATGTCTTTTCACCTGCTCTTATGACATTATCTTTGTGTCACCTTATCTCACCTGTATAGGTGTTGTGTTGTCCCAGGTGTGAAAGAGATATTTGATGTAACCTCTGATGTCACTAGCTCATCTAGCTTACGCCACACCTCATTCTGTACTGTTACTCTACATTAAAATAAGGGACATGACAGATAATCTTTATTTATTCATCGGTCTGGCAAGTGCATGGTTTATACTTTTTAACTACAGAATTATATAGTTTTGTGACACTGAGACATAATAGCTGTAGGTTTCTTTACCTAGGCTGTATATCATATGACATACCTGTGAAAGAGAAATTTATGATATCTCAGTAGAATGCTCACCTTGAAATCAGAAGGTCTGGGGTTGAAGTTTCACCTGTGGCATGGCTGATTTTTCCTGACCTCTGAATGACATGATGAAGTCTTTTGTCACAATAGGATCTTGCACTTTAAAGATCCCTCAACACTCATTGACTTTTAGTGTAAGCATTGGCCAATATCTAAAGCCCTTCTCTAGCTTTTTCTGACATCTCCATGTAGAATATTCTAGTACCAGATATTACTTGGACAAAGATGAAAACTGAACAACCATCTTCAGCATTGGGACATGGTTTTCAAGACAATCATTCCAATATCCCAGGAATACCTTTTAAAAATCGGTTTTGATACCACAAATTTCAGTAGATATTTCTTCATCATTGATCAATTTCATCACGCTTTTCTTGATTCCTTTTATCATCACATTTTAAGTGTTTTTGTTTTTTTTTTTTCTACTCTATTATTTGTAGATGGACCCTTATATCCAGGTTAGTTGATAAGGTCATCCAGTACCTTTTGGTCCTGGCCCAGTAGTTCAGTTGAGATAGCTCTCTCTGTAGTACATGTAGTAAGGTCAAGAACACATACTCTAGTTCAAGTCTAAGCAGATTGGTAATCTGTACAGTGGTACCTATTATTAGACACCACTGTCATGAAGGATTATCCACCAGAGACCACTTATTAAACAGCCATTTATGAAGAATCTTTAGAAAACACCTTTCTTTAGAGTTTGCCTGTCTTGGGACATGGTTGGTCAAGACAGGTGCTACTGTAAATCCAGAAATTTTCGCAGAACTTTATTTTAGCGAATCAATGGCCATATAATTATTCGCGATACTTTATTTTCGTGCTTGTAAATTTAAGTTAATAATTTGTGTTGTTTGATGCATTTTAATATCAGGTTATTATATTTAGTGAGGACTTTATTTTCGCGAGTAAGTGCTCTCGCGTAATTACTCGAAAATAAAATTATCGCGAATATTACTGGATTTACAGTATTGTATCTCTAATAAACATTATTACAAAATGTTGTTGATGGAATTTCAATAATATAAAGAGTTGTTTAACCCATCAGGCTGATTTTTGTCTATTTTTTGAAGTTCACTTTACTATATTAGAGTATGTATTCTTCTTGGTGCTTGTTGCATTTTACTAAGTAAAAGCTAATACATGTTCCTTTTGTTTAGATGCCATCTCTGCTATAGAAATTTTTTTTTAAAAAAAACAGTATATCTTTCAGGGTTCACACCACATAGTGAAATTTTAGCAAAATACTAAACATTTTAGAAATTGGCTCAAAAATATTAATTTTGGCTAAATTTTTTGCTAAAATGATTTCGCAGATTCTTTATGACAGACAGAAGGAAAACATCTCTGGGGCAATATATTGATAAAATCCAGGTAAAATCTTACCTCCTCCTGAACTACTACAGATTAACCATTGGTTTGCTCCATGAAAATTAATTTGGCTCGAACAAATTCAGTTTGGCTAATTTTTTGGCTCAAAAATTTGAAATCCTGGTGTGAACCTGTCTTTAGAACAGATTATTTTCAAGCAGTGCCATGATCTGGTCTTCCTTGATTTTGATACTAAAGGAATATACATATTTTCAAATGAGTATGCATTTGATATTCATGATTAATTTAAAAATTAAAAAAGCTTTAACGGAAGGAACCTGTAGTAGCTGGATTGTTCATTTGCATTACCATTATATCATCACACATGCACATTGTGCCCTCAAGGTCATCATCAGAGGTCATGGGTAGTGTGAATACTTACAGTATGTGAGTGCTAATCACAAAATGAAAGAAAGCAATGCAGGGAAAATGTTGGAGAGAGAAAAAAAATATAAAATGGATTTCAAGTTTATGTAATTAAGTTTGAACTGAATCTTTTGAAGTGAATTAAGTCAATGAAATTGAATTGGAGATTTTTGAAATTTATTCAGATATGGTCAAAGTGTTTTAAAGATATGCCATAGTGTTACCTTGTTTACAGGGCAAGTGATTATTTCAAGTAGAACTTTTTTCTTGGAGCGATTATTTGAAATCTCTTTCCATAACTCCCAACTAAATGAGCAGTATCGTACACGTAAAGAACAAGATTTTACTGTTTAGTCTTGATGGCAGTTAGTCAGTTCATATCAATAACTATGAAAATATATTTTGGTCAGCACATAACTCTTTAGATAATTCTTGGGATCCATAAGACATATAACATGTAAGAATATATAGCTTTTAAAGTTTTTGTGCATCAAAAATGCAAAATTCAGGTGTAATGGGGAATCCTACCTTGGCAAAGTATGTGGTAATCAGGGGAAGGGAAATATGAAACAATTTTTGTGAAGAATTATGCTCATATCATTGTTGTATGTATTGCAGGGTTCACACCAGGTTTTCAATTTTTTTAGCCAAAAAAAAAATAGCCAAACTGAATTTTTTTTAGCCAAACAAGTTTTTATGGAGCAAAACAATAATTAATCTGAAGTGTTCATGGAAAAGATTAGATTTTAACAGTATTTTACCAATATATTTCCTCAGGGATGTTTTTGTTCTGACTGTCACAAAATAATCTGTGATATTANNTTATGTGGTGTGAACCCTGTATTGTGATGCATGTTTATATAATGTGTAAACATGTATACATGATTTGTATGGTGCTGTATACAAACTTTCAGTATGTATGTGTGTGTGTGTCTCGATGTTCCTCCCCAAAGTCAACAAATCTTATAGTAGTCTGCATTAATGTTTATAGTTCATTTGTAGACTAATGATAACATTGTTTGCTCAGGAGATATTCATGAACCTGTATTAGTATTAGACCAAATAACAGTGACTTTTGATATTTTCCCTTATAGCTCATAGTACATATTTGTATTTTATACATTCCCTGGTGTTTGGAATATGGATCCTTCATACTGTGTTAAAGCTGAACTGCACCTACAATTGTGATACTTATATTTCACATATTAACTGTTCCAATACTAATTCAACACTAGACCCTGTTTACGTAATACCATTTAATACTTGACTTTATAGTATGTATTGCATGTTAAATCTGCACTGAAATGGTTTGAATTTGATATGTGTGTCCTGTCCTGATCCTGGATGATCAGAATCAACTGTGATTGACAAAATACCTCCTGTTGCTCAGATATAATAAATAGTACAAGTCTTTCTACAACTCCTTGCAGGGTTTAGATTTTGTATTGCAGTACATTGTATGTCATTACCCTCACTTAGATATAGATTTATACCTACTATTGTTATGGCTGGTATACCATCGTAACATAATAACATAACATGCAAGAGTAGAGCAGCGTCTTGCTGACATAAGTTAATGATTTATTTAGAGATAACAGTCATGGCAAGGTAGTAGTGTGCTCATTTCATATCAAAGGGATCAAGATTCAAGCTCAGCCTGCAGCAGAAATTGGCTTCTTGTTCCTCGGATGAAATTATCCACTCCAAAACTTGTAGTTACCTCTTTTTTTTAAAAAAAAATGCAGGTATCACCTCTTTGGCTAAACTTCATGTGAGGTGGCAGTTTGATAATGATATCACAATTACTGTATACTGGGAAATTTTCACCCCCGTTTTATTTTCGCCCCTTTCACCCTCTTCGTCAGTGGGTGAATTCAAAATGGGGCTAATTCAAAACAGTAAGTTGATGGAACAGAATTATGTCGAGACTGGACGAATTTAAAACTGGGTGAAACTGTTTGCAACTGCACTAGGGCGAAAATAACCCTGTATACAGTATGTAATGTCTTTCTGTTATATTTGGATGATATCAATGTTATTTTGTTTCCAAAAGTGTGGCATTCCTGGCAGATTACAATAGACCAGGGGAGTTAATGCTTTTAGGAAAGGGGGCTACTGTGACTCCGCGCTTACTGTGATCATGAGGTCATGGTTTTAAATCTATGCCACACTGAAGTTGGCTGTCCCTGCCCTTTGGATGAGACAATAAAAAGGACCTCTGTCACAGTAGGTGTCAACATGTTGAAGAACTCTCACTATTCAATGTCCATAAGTTCCAAGCCTAAGCCAAATTTATTGCCCTTCAGCTGGTTACAGTGACGTCTCCATATAAGTGAAAGATTCTTAAGTAGAATGTTAATAACATTACAATGAACTCTAAGGAAAGGGTATGGTAATAACATTACAATGAACTTTAAGGAAAGGGTATGGTAATAACATTACAATGAACTTTAAGGAAAGGGTAATGGAATGCTCAAGTCTCAAATAGTCATTAAAGTTTCAGATGCAGCCAATAATCTGTATTTTCTGTTTGTGTGCACCTGTTAAAATACTTTTGTGTTGATGTTAAAAATAACTTCAAGGTGAGCTTGTTTATCTTTTGTTCATAAGGTTTCCAGTTTTACATGAGTTGTTTCCCTTCTTTGCAGATCTATCAACCTTAAGCCTAGAAGATGTGGACTCGGTGTCTGAAGCTGACCGTGACACGTTGGCTCCTCTCCCCCCTCCACAGTGGAATAATCAGTACCCCTATAGCAACACCAACTACTTACCACAAAATCTTAGCTATATCCCACCCTATAGTTACACTACAGACTCTCAGAGCTATGTGGGAAGTTTTGTTGATGGTGCCGATAAAAGCGTCATCAGCAGTTTGCCGGGAAGTGGCATTATAGGTGGCGGCGGTGGTGGTGGAGGAAACGGAAGTGGCGGCAGTGTGCACAGTGCATCAGGTAAAGTATTTCTGTCTCTTAGTACAATCGTCATTGTATTTCACATCAATCACTTTTTGTCAGCTCATCTGGTGTACGGCAGGGATGAGCTTTTTTTCATCAATTCTTTAGTTAATTTGTTGTTATTGTTGCATGTGTCATCTATACATAAGGTAAGTTTGTAAAATTTATTATCATAAGTACTGTTATCTTTATGTGTTGTAGTCTTTGATATTCTGAAAATACAAATCTGTGTCAGATATGGGTAGAAAAAGAATCAATTCCAGAAGCCACCTAGTTTTGTCAAACTTGAAAAATTTCCATAGGGAGGTTTTCAAATCTCAAGGGGGACTCTAAATTTTACTCTGAAGTAACAGGAAAGTTTAAGATTTTCATGGTGGATATGCATTTCTTCTTGGGAAATTATCAACATTTTGCAGAAGAAAAAGGGAGTCTCGCCATTTGTGGGAGAGACTTGGAAAGTATGGCCACCTATTATAATTTAAGATGGGTAAAAATTATATAACCTGTAGAATAGGTACTCAAAGAAAAAGATGGGCAAAACTTCTTTCACATTTGCAATTGGTCTCCATTTATACACTTATATATATTTTTGTTCTCCAGTAAATGGTCATTTATGCTTTTATTTGTATATTCAGGATTATTTACCAGATATCGTACACAATCTGTTTTATTACAACTATCTTCAGATCTGCTACATATAAATCATCTCTTTTCTTTATGTGCACATGTGATTTCTACACTTCACAGACTAGAGATGCATGGAATACTAATGTTTCATATCTATTTAACACTCATAAATACTTTGTGAAAGTAAACACAGACATTTGGAAGGCTTCTAATGTGCCACCAGTCAATTGTACTTCAGGAGAAATTGTTAAAAAATCATCACATCAAGTCTTTGTAGTGTAGATATAATTTGGAAATCTTTTTTTTTATAGATGAATTTCGTTCAAGCGCATGCAATATATATATAGTTACTTCATATTGATTTTGAGAGTAATAGCATATGGAATGACTTTTGTGTATTGCATGTATACTACCACATTTTGACTGGTTTACAGCTATGCTTTGTTTTGCAATAACACCGTGTGTTGTTCAGTCCTGTATAATTCAGTTTCTTGAAAGAAAAATTTTTTTTTTCTTGATTTGTTTGTTTCTAAATAATCAGAAAGATAGTCAATAATATTTCCCATTGTTTGTTTCATGGTTTACATTTATTATTTGGGATTTTCCTATTTAAGTTTCTTTTTCTTGCTGTAGCTTTACTACTCAGAGATAATCAATTTTAGAATTTTGTTTGCCTAATCAATTGCTTGTATAACAGAAAAAAAGAACATGCAGTTTGTTTGTAAACTGGTTTATCATGTCCACAGAATCCAAAATGATATAACCCTTTCACCACCACAGACCAAAATAGACTGGTCTAGGACAATAGAAAGGACATACCATTTTGATACTTAGGGTTGAAAGGGTTTAAAACATGACTGAATAAAAAGAAGAAAAAACACAATTACAGGATTGAGCAACACCTTGACAGCATAGTTGTAGATCCATCTTTTACAAGTTTTGTTTCGTAGGGTAGAAGTGGCCTTGATGCATTTTTGTGTGAATGTTTTATTTTCCAGTCACCCCCAAAGACTGCACTTGTATACTTAGTACTTACAATCATTTACGAAAACTTTGGGTGGACAAAGATAAACAGCTATACAATCAACAACAACAACAGCAGCAAGTAAATAGTACAGGGACCCACACCACAGGGGGAGCTCCTAGGATGGTTGAGCATGCTTGCTCCCGGTCTTCCATTGCTAGCTCTGGTTTGTAGCTCTCTAATCATACCTCTTTGGTAGATTAACCCATTTGCACTCCTCTCTCTATACTCATAATGTGTGTGTGTCTGACAGTTGTACAGGACACATCTTCACCGTTTTTCCTAGTTCTTGCACTCTCGTAGTTCTGATATTAACAACTCCACTCTCTTGTCACTCTCTCTTGCTTGGGGATGGGTTTACTATCACACAGAATTTTAACTTTATTACCGTGAAAATTTGAACAGATGAATAAAGCCATAAGATTTTGACTTGTGCTGGATTTACTCAGGAATCGAACAAAACAGTAGAACCTTGCTTTAAGACCACCAAGATATATTGCTCCGAATTGTGAGGTACCTCACTATCAGTCCTCATACTTAACATTGTAATGTACTTGCCATCAACATTTGTTTGTCCTGATCAAATTTGATTAGCCAATACTATATGTTATTATGAAGCTGATAATTTTGCAGGTCAAAACAGATAAGTACTTAGCCTGGCACCATAAAACTTGAGAATTTACTTAAGTCTGTGAAGTTACTCAACTCTAACTAGTACTGAGTTCTGATTGCTGAGAAGCTGGAGTTAAGAAAATTCTCAGACTTGAGTAAATTCTTTAGTTTCATGGTGCCCAACCCTGAGTGTTCTTATGACACAGATCAACTGCTGATACACTGTGTCACATCCTGGACAGTCTCTGTAGTTATATGTAAGTAGCTTAAAATAATAACAAATACAAATAATATAAACGGCTGTAAATACCGGTATGACTGAGGCAGACCCTTAGCAAGATGGTCAAAAGGAAAGTTTCCACTGTATTTAGAACCTTGTGGGCCTCTTTTATTTTGTGCTGTACATTTGTTGTATATCATTAGCCGAGAATGTTTACAAATACAAAAAACTATTATGGCCTATAATGTGAGATGCCACATGTGCAAGGTGGTCATAATGCAAGGTTGCACTGTTTCTAGGTCCTTGTAAGTAACTTTTGCTCTGTACTGTACTTTTGTATGTCCTCTTACACACCATGTAGGCAGGTCTCTCCTGGAAAACATCGTGGAATTCTTTGTTTCAGACTTTAGACCTATCTTCCTGATCTGCATTATGAGAAATTGCTTCATATATTCTGCCATTGTTCTTATGTGTATGTATTTTTCTTGTGTCAACAGGTGCTTGATAATGTTCTGATTTGATCTTGTAAAGGAGAATACCTGTAGTAGATGTATTAGTAGTTTCAAATATCTTAAGGGTTGATGGGCAAATGTCAAGATCATCATTGAAATAGGTCATTCAAATAAAAATGAGAGCACATTTCATGAAATTACGGATCACAGTTTTATCAGTTTTGCTTTTTGAGTTAGTTGAACCTCAAATTGTTATCAGAGAACTTTTTTTTAATGCACAATCATTTGTATACCTACATGAATTATGATTTACCCTTACTAACATGATTTAGTGACAGATTGTCGTCTTTACCTAGCAGTTTTGGTTTTTTTTATTCAGTTGCAAATGTCTAACCTTCCGAAAGAATGCTGAATGCATTATTGTAACAGAGAATTTTTACCAGACTTATGGTCTTTGAATCTTTCATCCTTGACTAAAATTTTAGAGTGAGGTGGGGAGGGACATTTCTCATTGAAAAAGTAAGAAAATATTATCTCAACGGTGAAATTTCAAGTTGTTTCTGTCTATTTTCTCCTATTTCAGATAGTTAAATTGGGGGTCTACTTATGATAAGATTTCCTGAACAAATTTGAATTCTCCTTACACGAAAATATTCCATCAAGTTGGTCAGTAAGATCATATACAATATCATCAACGACAAAAATAGGGAATCCCCAAATTAGTGTGCTAAGCAAAATTGTTGGTGGCAAGACTTGATTTAAGGATAAATAGGGAGATGGAACAACTCAAAGTTATTCACCTGCTTTTAAGTGCACTATTAATTGCTTACCTGTGATGTACATGTAGCTTTGGCTACTCTGCTTTGTATGTGTGACTCTTTTTCACTCCGGTTTAAAAAACAAAACAAAAAAAAGATCTGAGGTTATTAATTTAGAATGAGAGTTTGGTCAGTGGCAACACAAAATGTTTAGTTATCAACATGTTTGAGTTAGTGTGATTCCATGTGGCATACTCAGTGTTGTATGTTTATGGCAAGTGTTATCTCAACATTGTGTCCTCGGAGTAGCTTGAAACAAATTGGCATTTGCCAGTGACTGGGATAACAGTGTATACACAGTTCTGCATGTGCAAGTGCCTGTATATGCCTGAGTTGACTTCCTTTTGTCATGTTTGAAATCAAGTAAGGGGTGCAACAGTTTTTTCCTTTTATTTGGCAGTATATCCTCATTTATTTCATCATTTTTTATATTTAATACATCAACATGGTTTTAATTAACCCTTTCAACCCCAAGTATCAGAATGGTATGCTCTATTCCATTGTCTGGACCAGTCTATATCGGTCTGTGGTGTTGAAAGGGTTAGTAAAAAAAGAAACATGTACAGTGGAACCTGTCTTAGAATTAGTCATGAGAGACCGCTTATAAGAAAACATCTTTTTAAGAAATCATAAACTGTATACTGAGTTTTTTTCGCCCCATGTTATTTTCACCCTATTGAAC
The DNA here is from genome assembly GCA_016161895.1 of Pinna nobilis. Lineage (NCBI taxonomy): Eukaryota > Metazoa > Mollusca > Bivalvia > Pterioida > Pinnidae > Pinna > Pinna nobilis. The sequence goes on along the minus strand of JACSZP010005719.1, from coordinate 20,562 downwards.
TTACAAGCAGTTTCCCCCCGTTTTAAACTTGCCCAGTCTCAGCATAATTCTAGTGAATCAATTTACTGTTTTGAATTCACTCCGTTTTGAATTCGCCCTCAGACGAAAAGGGCAAAAGGGGTGAAAATAAAACGGGGATGAAAATTTCAGTAAGTAAAGCTTGTCATGAGAGACTACCCGTATTGGAAGACCACATTTACATGGCAGACTGGATGCAGGGATTAATCTAGCCCTTCTCAGGGTCTGAATATCAGACCCTTTCCCAATCAAAAATACTGTC
>JACSZP010005719.1:0-18093 GCA_016161895.1 Pinna nobilis | reverse complement strand
TTTGGGGAGAGGGTATTAGTACCTTTTGTGTGATAGTACTCCATGTATCATTCATCACACACAATATTTTTGTCCAGATAGATGTTATACTAAATCCCTGATCATTGAAGGTTTCATATTACCTTTCCCTTCAATTTTTTTTAATTTTGATATGCTGAGGTCTGTCCAATCTATTTAACCAGTTCTTAGACTTGTTATTTCCATGTTAATATTTTTGGCAGTTCACAATGCCTGTTGCTTGCCAGTCAATATCCAGCCCACTGCACAGAAGCTTCTATCAAAAACATTTTGTGTTGCAACTGAGCCAAACAACAATGTTAGGGGTAAAAAAGCCCCTAATGTTGAGAAGGAACCTGTTGCCAAGGAAACAAGTGAAAAACAGAAGAATACTTCTGTATCTAAGGAAGAAAATGATGATAATCAAGAGGTGTCCAAGCAACAAGATTCTGTTGCTAAGGAAAAACATTCAAAAACTGTAACAATTGTGGAAAGTTCAGATACTAAAGATAAGACTGCTAAGGAGGTTGTAACTGTAGAAACTGTTGCTAGGAATACAGATGTCAAGGATACGGACAATCAAGGACCCACCTTTGGTGAAGCTATATTTATATAACCACAAGGAGGAAAGTAACAGTCTCTTGTTAGCATGGCATCGTATCCGGACGTTTTGCAAAATTCTTTGCTTTCCAGTAATCAGACCATCACGCATGTAGAGCTAGTAGTGTGATTATATGAACTAGCTGCTAGTAGAATACGACACTGCCTTCCAAAGTATATTATCGTTAAGCTAGCAAAGTCATCTTTTTCATAAAGGCTTCAAGTTTCCACCAGCTTATATGCGTTGACTGATTGGTTTATACACACAAGCATCAGATGCTGATAACTGTATATACCCTAACCATATTAGACTTCAGAACTCCATGCTTAGAGAGTAGCTGTCAGCTTATAAATCTGCTTTGCTGGTTTTTACAACCCCTGGAGATAGTGGATACTGATATTCGTTTACAGTTTTGCTTACAGCTGCAGAGTTAACTTGCTTCAGGATGACTACCATACACCTCTCCTAAGCCAGATTATCTCCCCTTGTACAGATCATGTCTAAGGGCCTTTGGCATATTAACAAATACTTCTGCATTGCTGTTTTCTGCTCTTTTGTCTTTTTTAATAATAGCCTGGACAACTCTACCTGATAGGTGTGAAATTAATCAGTGTGAACTAAATCCATTATATTCCTTATGATTTTTTTTTTGTTAATTCTAACACATTTGAATTTAGGGGAGGGGATATTTTATTATCCCTTAACTGTGTGTTTATTGTTTATAATCGTATTTTACTGTAATAATTTAATTTCGATTTCATTCAGCATTACAAATATGAAGGCTAGTCTCATTTACATATTAATAGAATGGGTAACCTACATCATAATGAATATTCAATATTTTCAGAGGTCATAGTCCAGGAATGACATTGTACTAGTGTTGCTGGAAGAGTTTTCGTTTGATAGATTATTTTATGTCAATTTGCACTCTTTAATGAAACAGGACTGTCCAATCAGAAACGAGCATTATCATGGTCAACAATCATACTTGAATCTTCTTTTCAGACCAGTGTTGTATATTTTTGCAAGTCAATAAATGTGACGTTCCTCCTCTATAAATAGAATTTTCTCTTCTACAGGAAGCAGTGCCTCTGGTAGTAGTCGGAAAGAAAAGGAGAAGTCAGACAGGAAGTCTGGAAGTCCCGCTGGGAGTGGAAGTGATTCGGAGACTGCCAGTCTGGCCAGTGCCAGGCGTGTTAATTTACCTCCTGGAAATCTTTCAAATGTTCCACAGGACCTTAGTGGTAGTCGACAGTCTTTCAAAATGGCAATGGGAAATCCTTGTGAGTTCTTTGTCGATGTCATGTGATTACTGTCGTCAGGCCCCTATACAGCCATTCAGAATTCACGTTTGTTGTTAGATGTTGCATGTTGGGAATTTTTTTTTCTCGTGAACAAACTGAATCTCTGGAAAGATCTGTTTGTATGAGAGCTTTTCCAGAGGTAGACAATTCACTCACGCCCACTGCTGAGAAGAAATTCAATGAATTCACCCAAAAAGCATTTTGTATAGCTCAAATTTTTTATGAGAAATTTGTTGTAAATGAAGACGGTAATTATGATAGTGTAAACATCTTATTTGTTTTAGATTTGCATGAATCAGATGACAGTTATATGTCATGTGTATAATTTACTTTGAATTTATAAAACGTATGGTGTATTTCAATGTGTGTGATTTAGCATGTCATTAAGTATTATTTATTTACAAGTAGGCGAGTAAGATTGTGTGATATGAATGTGTGTGTTATTATGGATGCCCGGTTGTGAGGACGAGATGATGGTGTGAGAATCCACAGTATTTTATAAGCTTATAGCAGTGTTCTTATATATTGTGGCTGACCTACATTTTGTGTATGAATGGTTTTCATGCATTTTTAGCAAAAAAATGAAATTGTCGTTTTGAGCTGAGATTTAGTTATGATATACTGTGTACAGTCATTTATGTTAGATCATTTTAATGCTTTGGTGCTAGTACCACTAGATTCTTAAGTAATTTTCTACACTTCAGGTATGATATATTCTCCTTTTCATTATTTCCTAGCTGTCTTTATCACAAAGATCTTGTTCTCTTTCTGTAGGTTTTAGTATATTTGTCCTCTATCTGTTTGGGTTGAGAACCCCATATCTAAGGATCTGTCTATTTCCCTTGAGGGAATCTTAAAATACAACTGACTAGTTGCACACAGCTGAATGTTTACATTATATTACAGAATATTTCAAGATTTTGGAGTTAACATTAGTCTGTTTTGGAAATTTGTAATTTTAAGGGAAATGATAAATCAAATTGATTAAGGTAGGGCTATAAAGCAGATCATTGTAGGCATTGTTATAATGTTGATAAGTGATCTCAGTTGTATTGTCAACTCTACACAGTTGTTTTATTTTCTAATTTCAAACCCTTGTTTAGAGGGGAAATCGTAGATAGACATTTTTCATAATTAGTGCCTTATCCTGTGGTTTACTGTTGTAGTATTTTAACACGTATCATTAGGCCATATCATGTATGATAAGTTTTTCACAGTAAACAGTGAAGCACCAAATTCCTTGAAACACTACTCTTCTTCAATATCTGCAATTGCTTAATTTGCTTTCCTTCAAAATAACTTCTTTTTTTTCTTTTTTGGTAAAAAAAAAAAACAATTTGTGTAGCAGGAGAGATGACATGATACGAATTATATTTTCTTTTGAATTGAAATAATTTGGGTGACAGAAATTGCTTGAACATATAGACTACATGCTTTTCTTAGATGTTTGTTGATGACTAGGTATTGTCTGCTTTAGGATATCTGCAATAATGTTTGATTAATAACTTAGTCATGAGTATTAATGCATTCACTTTAAACTTCTCATCTCTTCTTTGTCAGGCGACTCAGTCATGGACTCTTGACCCCTGACCCATCCTCAACTTTGACCTCTTGTCTCCATGGCAACCACTTCCATATTTGGAGTTACGAGGAGCTGTCCCTCTGATGCATGTGTGCTAGAGTTGAGCAAATGCTGTTTGACTGCCGCAAACTAACCCATGGATTCGTGCTAAACATGCTTGGTGCTGATTTAAAACTTGTGTATGGTCATGGTAGACTGGAGCCCGATCACCAGTTCACTCATCAAACTTGTAATGCTTATCCAAAGAGCGTTTCATCAGGTCTATTATTATCTTCATCACGTGTCCTTTTATCTTCATTGTCGTGGTTCATTTATTTTCTACGGTTCATTTTTCCTGTGTTTGCCCATCCAAGCATGACCAGTTGTCCTTTTCTGTCAATTTATTTTGTTTTCCCAATGGTACAGAGTTGTGTTCCGTTGATGATTTATTTTATTACAAAAGTTTTACAGGACCAGCCAGTTACACCCCACATTTAGTTCATCTTTATTTCTGATTACTGCTGAGATGTCATATCTGTGATCACTATATAACACCTTGATTTCTTTTTCTTCCTGAGTTCATGGTCTCCTCTGCTGTATTTTTGTTTCTGTATATCACATAGCCACATATGGTCATGTGACAACCCATGTGATGTCATCTGTGGTCCTGCCATTTTTCGTTGATTTTGATTCTTTTATGTATGTGACTCCACTGCCGAGCTACAGCCATCATGTCGACTGCTTTTCTTGTGCCATGTTTTGCATGTTGATCACAATGGATACCTAAAATACTTGTATCTTAATGTTCACTTACAACCGTTTCCTAAAATACAAGTTTTCAAATATTCATAGACCTTTGGATTTTAACATACAAGTTATACATATTTTAGATTTATTGTATTTGTTTCAGATTTATCTTAAGATAATATAATTGCAGTAGAACCCAGACATATTGAAACCAAAGAGGAATTTATTTTACTTTTTAAAAAAAAAAGACAGGTTTTTCAAGAAAACCAGATGAAACTAGAAATAAATTAATTTAGCCGGGGAATGAAAATTGTTTCAAAATAAGCAGGATTTCAATATATCGGGGTTCTAGTTAAGTGGGTCAGACTTTATTTGATACTGGCTAACCCCAATCTATTTAATGCATTTATGTTCCTTTAGTATATGCTATATAAATATCTTAAGAAACCTCATTGTTGGAGCAAATCATCAAGGCAGTCGTTGTAAAACAAATTTGATGAGTAAGTATGAATATAAAAACAAGAAAACAAACTAAGAATTATAAGTATTGATTGGACTTTGTAATATCATTATGGGGCTGTCATAGGGTAGGTATCTATAGTATTGTAACAGTTTCTATTTGTAGTTCTACTGTTGACTTGTAGACTTAATTAACATTCCCAAAACTGGGATTGGCACAATAAATTGTCTGAGAATTTATTTTATTTAGCTAATTGGCTATGAAGCTGGAGTTGAGAAAATTCTCAGACTTAAGTAAATTCTTAAATTTTATGATGCCCTGCCCAAGAGAAAGTTTTCTCAGTTAGATTGGGTTTATCCATTCATTGATTTAGAAATTATTCTTGTAATACAGAATGCTCAGACACATTTGCTTTGTTCACTTTTACACTCACTTCTATACTAGCTGTGGCAGATATGTCACTTTTCACCTTATCAGATATCCACCATTTATCATACTGCGATCTATGTAATTTGCCAAAATTTGATAAAACTCTTATGAACTTGTTATGTTCTCTTTCTTGTTTTTTTCTAAAATGCTTAGTATTACAAATTAGGCAGATCCCAGCTGATCAGGATACAAAATAACATAGTCTGTAGATACCTAGCAATGAGCACTTTTATTGAGTTGACATTAGAGTGACCTTCATTTTCAAAGAAGGGGCTCTTTTAGGAATGGTTAGAGCATCATGTTTCAAGTAATTAAATTCTGACTTGTAATCAGTGTGGGTTCAAGCCTCACTGGGACATTGATTGATTATGTGAGAAAGTTTGTGTTTTCCAGTTACATATGTACCTGGACTCTCTCCTCAACCAGTAAAGTCTGGGTACCACTGTATGTCCAAAGTGTTGTGGCATTGAACACTCTTCTCTAGCAAAGTAATAACCAATCAAAATTAAACCATTTTATCATCTGGACAGAGACCACCTGTAGGTTATTCTTTTGCATCAGTTCCTTTTTCAGTAAAACCTGTATGTACAGACTTCTAAAGGGAGATAACTGTACCAGTTAGTATAAGAGGGGGAGTTATTCATTTTGATTCATACACTAATGGTACATTTCAGATAGCAAAAAGTCTCATTTGTAACCAGGATGTATTTTTACTCTGAAATTAACTTTACAAGACAGATTGCTTAATGTAGAATGAAAAAAGAAAACAACAAAATAATACAGATGTAGTTGTTTAAAGATCTGATCTGCAAAATGCTGTTGTGGCTGAATGAATTTATGATTTTAGTGCACGATTCCAAGAGCTTCACATATAACTGCTGGTTTCACATTATTACTAGGATATATCATGCTTGTTTTAGTACAATTGTACTTGTCTTAAGTCATGAGTCTGTGATTTCCTTAACAAAGGTCAAAGGTCATTATCACCAAGGTTGTACATTTACACCATTTATATTTTGTACATTTTTAGCAACTTTCGTTTTTTTTAGTTAGATTTGTTCTCACTCTTTTCATGGCCATTTTGTCTTGACGTTTACCCATATACATATCTAACCTCCAGTGATATAACCAACACATCACTCCTAACCCTTGTACCAACTATAGCTCACCTACCCTAAAGAACCTTGTGAGCTTTTGCCATCACTTTAAAATCCTTTGTCGTGAACTTTTTACACAGAAGTCATTGAGACATTTTGAACAGGACTTAACCTGATTGGTCAGCTGATGGTGCCCTTTCCAAATTATCTTACATTTGAATCCACCATTCAGGATGACTGCTAATGCTAAAATGAATTTATTGCAAATGCCCACAACTAAACATAATATAAGTAGGGATGTTTCAAAAATTTGATGGTAGAACCAATTTATGAAATATGGACTATATATTGTAATGAACTTTGATTTTTTATTAATTTTGATAGACTTATTCAAAGCCAGCATGTTATTATGAATACTTGTCAGATAAGCAGTTTAGACTCTTTTGAGCATCTAGTTTGATTTAGATGCTTTTCTCTATCAACCTAACAAAACCAATCTTTATTTTAATAATTTTTTGTGGTTCTTATTCATTATTGTAACTTTGCACTTTAAACCAAAGAATTTCTCACATCTGGTCCTTACTTGGCAAGGAGCCAGCTTTGACTTGAAACTGTTTGCCATTTTATCTGTAGAAAACTGCTATTGGAACTTTGGTTCATTCTTTTGTCTTCACCATTTAACTTGAAGATTGTTTTGTGTATCATAAAAGATCAACAAGGAACTACAGTATACTTTCTCTAAATCTTTCACTACAAATTAAGTGGTGTAATTTTAGCAATAATGATGGGTTATGTGATATTTACTAAAAATTTCCCTATCCAACCAAAATTTGGTTAAATGATAATGATTTATCAATTGTATGGATAACCAGCTAATTTGCTCATCCACTCCTGAATACGTATCATGCTGCTGTCCATAATGGAAAAAAACAGGTGAGCTTTTTAGGCCTATCAAACTCATTGCCTATCAGCTATACCAAATTATGTTTGGAATATTTGTCAAGAGACAGTAAAACCTGAATGTGAATATTTTGCAAGGTTTGTTTAAACAGAGTGAGCTCTACATCATTGTCTGTGACTAAAGTCAGCAAGTTCATGGAGTAATGTATTTTGCCTTGGTTAAGATTTAAAATGTAATTTGGAAAACTGGAAGGAAAATTTTGAATGTTCTTTGAAGACAAGTTTCGTCAATACTGCTGTTTAGAAAAGATTTCTGCTCCGAACTGGATTATTTTGACAATGGAAATTAAATGTTTATGTTACAAGTGCAATATTGTTGTATTAACTGAATATTTTTGTACACTAGAATCTGAGAGAAGCATGCAGACAGTATGATAACGCCACAACACCTGTACCTACTAACTGTTCCTGCTTGTAATATTTATTTAGGCAGTTCATTTTCTGCTATCATTGTACCTTTTTTTATAACTTCATGAGACAGAATGATGTTTTTATAGAGGTTAGACAATATAATCTCTCTGAAAGCTCATGTGAAATAAATGACATGATGTAAATCACCTCGCTGTTTTTATTTTTTGTATGTACTGTGGCACTTGTATATAACAACCTCCTAAAGGACACAAGAAATCAGGAGCCAGTTGCACAATGCATTGTTAAATTAGCTTACAGTTAACCTCCAGCAAGTTGAAATTTTAGCTTGTAATTTGCTAACTTTATGATTTAAAGGTATTACAGAATTGTTTAGTTATATAATTTTAAGTCAAGTAATAAAATGTTTATTTTTTAGTTACCACAACCACATATTTCATCATCAGTATGTTCATAGTTAAATTGAACTACAAATTAAACTATTGTACAACTGGGTCCTGGTCTGTATAAGGAGGTGGTCTTTATATAGAGGTTGATTTGTACACAAATGGTACTGTCGAGGGACAGCAAAAAGTTGATGCCCAAGTGGGGTCGTCATTGTCTATATAAATGATACACAGATTAAATTTTGATGATCGTTTCAAAAAATGAAGTGGTCTACAAAGTGAGGTGGGGCCTCCATTGCCGAGTGGTTAGCGTATTCCACTTTGAATCGAAGGGTCCAGAGTTCGATTCCCGGAGCGGCACGCTGCAGTTGGCTGTCCCTGTCATTCTGATGAGACAGTAAAAACTGTCGCGTGTCACAGTGGGTTTTGGCACGTTAAAGAACCCTCCCTGTTTAATGGCCAAAAGTGCCGAGCATAGGCAAAATGTATCGCCCTTCACTGACACAGGGTGATGTCTCCATATGAGTGAAATATTCTTGAGTGGGATGTTAAACAACAATAACAATATAAGAGAAAGATTCTTTAGTAGGATGTTGACCAACTACACAGTACCAGAAGTACAGAATAAATCAAGGACGCTTGTAGATCTATGGAATGATCTTTTTATAATAGCGGAATGACTGCCATAGTGACGTGAGTTCTTAAGTATCAGATTTTGTATGGGGGACCAGAGACTGAATCCCTCGCTTCTCATGGGCATGGGCGACTGTCTTAAGCCCTTCTCGAGAATTTAATGATCATGAATGATAAAAATTCTTTAGGTCTTTTTGGTCACCGTAGCTAATGTAGAAAATAAAAGTGAAAACAAGATCATAACAGTAACTGCAAAATCAATAAGTGTCCCAAACTTTGAACATAACCTTTTGAAATTATGAAGTTAATTGGACATAGAATGTAAAAGATATACAAGAAAAGATAAAGGTAACAAGAAGTAATTGATCTCTTATTTCTCATAAGAAATACAAAATATAGAGTTAATTGGAAGAACACTGACCCCTGGATACACTAGCAATAAGATTTGGTGCTTATGAGGAGAAAACATCCCCTGTCGATCAGTCACATCCACCGTGAATCCTAGATCTATATTGTTGATCAGGTAAGTGGAGTAATCTATATTCAAAATCAGTGTTTGAAAAATCGCCTTTATTTATGGTATTAAACAAGTCCGACAGCATTTGACTAAAAGACAGGTTGTAGTGGTAAACTAGATAGTTGTTCCGAACATAGCATTTGTGAAATATTGACTTAAGATGAGACTGTTGGAGCCCCTGTAACATTTGTTTGTCAGTAGCCTGCCTAAATTTAAAAACTTATCATGCGAAGAACAAGCTAGGAAGTTAGCCTGGATTACTGTAATGATCCTTTATTCATTTTCACTGGTCTTCCAAACTTTGAAAAATGCTCCTCAACTCTATTTGCTGTTTGAAGTCAACAATGTTAGTCCCAATAGCACATTCAGAGAAAGCCCTCTGCTGGTGTTTGGGTCCTGGGTTTGATTCCTGGTCTGTCCGCAAGATTTTCACTGCTTGCTACATTTGATGCTCAGTTTATGATATTCTGTGTATTTTGACTTTCTTTACTAAAAATAAAGATACATACATAAAGATTTTCCATATATCCTGCATATGCTGTGAAGGTAAATATGAAGGCAGGAAGTACACAGGAGAAACAAAATCAGAAAGGTGCCAATAAAATATGCAGAATCAACAGTAATCCAGGTTAACTTGAAAGTCTGCTATCAGTTGAGAACCATATGGAGGTGATGATGGAATATCTCTACATAAATAAAGGAACTTGATGATGGAGAAGCTGAAGTTATCCTGTTTGTCATGAAATCAAGTGCAAATTCATTTAATTGGCAATTATTTTGGTGGATCCAACATTTTAATATTTTGAATTTGTGAAATTTCAACCTGTTATTGTTATACAGTAATTGAAACATACATGTAGCAGTCTTGATTTTCTTTTTATTCATAAACATTTCAACAATCATTATTTTTTAGTAAGATTGCACAAAACAACATCTGAAAACATATACCTTTCCCCATTAGCAAACATCTCTTACTTTTGGCGGGAGCCAAGCTCAATGTCGATTTAAAGAATATAAGAGTCACATGATCAGAATGCAATGGTTGAGTGAGCAATCAGAGAAGGGCTTGACTGGTTAATATAATCAAAACTTGTCTACAAATGTATATTGGTCAATCAAAGGAATGGACAAAAGTGGCCTTTATAGACAGATGCCCTTTGTGTTGATTTGGCCTTGAAGACAAGTTTGACTGCATATTATAGGCAAAGTAAGGTATATAGACAGAGTTAGATAGTATTCCAGGAATGCCCATTTACATGTATGGAATTGAAGAATACAAAGAGAAGAAATATCAACTATACACATGTTTGTATTATTGGTATATATGGGCTACCGTAGCTCAGTGGTTGGCGTGTTTGCCGTCTGATCATTAGGCCGTGGGTGTGATTTTGCGCCGGGGTTGGCTTTTCCTGTCCTTAAGATCAGATAGGTGACACAGTAGTAGTTAGCAGGGTAAAGAACGCCTTCTGCGCAATTGCCATAAATACCAAGCATCAGCCAAATTTAAAGCCCTTGACTGGCATATGGAGACGTCTTCATATAAGTGAAAGATTCTTTAGTGGGACATTAAACAACAATACAATCAATAAACAGTACCACATATTGGTATATACATGTATGTGACTTTCAAAACTGTTATATTGTGACAGCTTTAAGTTGATACGGGTTCTGAAATCATAAGGTATGCTCAGGACATGAACCCCAGTGGTCCAAGATTTCCAAGGTGGTTTGTTGGTGGTATTGTTGTTTAACGTTCCACTCAAGAATCTTCTGTCACTTATATGGAGACGTCAACGTGTGCCAGTGAAGGGCGACAAATTTAACCTATGGCACTAGAGCAGGAAGGGTTCTTTAATATGCCGACACCTACTGTGACACAGGACCTCGGTTATTACTGTCTCATCCAAAAGACAATGACACCCAACTGTAGCGTGGCTTGGATTGAACCCAAGACCTCTCAATCAGAAGATGAACATGTTGACCACTATGTCACGGCAGCCCCTACAAGGTGGTAAGTAAATTCATATGTCTCATCAGACGGTCAGTAAAGCTGTCATGCCACAGCTTGGACATCAACTTTGGGCCCTTCAGTCTATAGCAAAACACAGCAATCATAGCTGTCGCACTACCTCAAACTCCATATATGAATCTTCTGTTATTTTTCAGTATCAGGTACTGGCATCTGATCTTATCTATCATTTCTCAGTATCATATTGGGTATCTAGCATTCAGAACTTATTTCTTAGCATCATGTATAACTAGCATACAGCTGTTCTTTCTCAGCCCCATGTACCAGTATCTAACCTGAAGCTGTTTAGTGTTATTTCTAAGTACCATATACCAGTTTCAGATGTGCAACTGTTATTTCTCAGTATCATGTACAAATACACGTGTTTGGCTTTCAGCTATTTCTCAGTATCTGATGTACAGGTCTACAACCTTCAGCCGTTATTTCTCAGTATCATATACAAGTCTTTGGCCTTCAGCTGTTAGCTGCACTGGTACCTAGTCCATGATCAGACCTAGTCCACAATCAGTATTTTTCAGTATCATGTATACATGTCAGGTATCTTTCCTTCAGCTGTTTGTTTTCAGTATCACACACCAGTATCAGTCCTTCAGCTGTTACTTTTCAGTATCACACACCAGTATCAGTCCTTCAGCTGTTACTTTTCAGTATCACACACCAGTATCAGTCCTTCAGCTGTTATATTTCATTATCACATACATGTATCAGTCCTTCACCTGTAAGTTTTCAGTATCACATACAAGTATCAGTCCTTCAGCTGTTACTTTTCAGTATCACATACACATGTCTCTTCTCCTTTTTGTTCCTCGCTACCCTTATCTAAACTTCTCTGTCATTAGTTTAGTATCATCCAGCAGATGTATCTGGTCCACAATCACTTATGTCTAAGCCAGGGCACCTGTTCTTGTGCCTCCACATGTCACCCTGAGGATATGACGTATCTGAGAGGTTTTATACAGTCAGGAGCTGGGATGTTCATACCACACAATGGACAGCAAAACCCAGGGTCAGCCTTGTAGTTACTCTGAAACAGGATAAATGTAAACTGTACATACAACTGACAACAAAACTCAGGGTCAGCCTTGTAGTTACTCTGAAACAGGATNNTGAAACAGGATGAATGTTAACTGTATGTATAAGCAAAACCATGGGTCAAATGGATAATTACATTGGAACCTCACCTAAAGACCACCTCACTTAGGAGACCATCTCACTTAGGAGTACGCCTCACTTAGGAGACCACCTCACTAAGGAGACCACCTCACTTAGGAGACCATCTCACTTAGGAGAACAACTCATAACAAAGACCATTAAAACTCAGTCTGCTCATCATACCACAGATATTACAACCTCCCTTCAGAAACCGTTTCACTAATCAGACAAATTTTAGCAAGTTATTTGGGTGGCCTTGAAAGCAGGATTCAACTGTACTTTGCAACACAGTAAATAAAAAATATAAATAATACAATTAAAGCATATTAAGATTCAGAGTCCAACAGAAAGTCATAAAAAAGACTACGTACATGTACACAGTAATAACAAAATACATGGCTACAGCCAATCTCCTGGGGAGAAATAGGTGTGTCTCCACAAACCGCACACTCCAGGACACTGCTTCTCTGAACAGCTGCATCAGAACGTGGCCCACGCAAGATGCGGCGAAGCATGAAATTCTTGATGCGTTGAAAGTTTACAAGCGGCAAGACGAAGAACAAGAACTCCTGTTAACAGAATCATGTCAAATGATTAGAACAAGGGTTGTCAGAGGACTGCTGGTCAGAGGTTATATAATATAGGTCAGGTCACAAGGTCAAAAGTCATGGCTTTAAAGGAAAGCCCTAATCATGCGAAATCCATATGTGAAATATCCAGACCCTATCTTTTCCAGTTCAAAAGATATAGACCAAGTTAAAGTTATGTCTACAGACAACAATCGTTCTGTATTAACTCTTTGGACTTTTGTCCTGGTACCCTAAAAAAGCCAATAAAAACCCCCAAGAAAACAGGGCTGTGATGGCAGAAAAAAGGGGCTCGGAGGGCAGAAAGATACAGGCCTGTGATGGCAGAAAAATACAGGGCTGTGAGGACAGAAAAATACGGGGCTGTGAGGACATAAATACGGGGCTGTGAGCGCAGGTAAATACAGGGCTGTGAGGGCAGGACAATACAGGGCTGTGAGGGTGTCAAAATATGGGAGGTTTATCAAATCATTTGCAGCCATGCTATATTAAAATGTTTGTCACTTTACAAAGGGAGCACATTGAACTATCCAAAGTAAACTGGTACACTGCCAGATAATCATAACTGACCACCAAAAGTGTGCACCGTCTTTATTCAGGTCATTACCATGTGAACTGGACAAAATATAGAATCAATGCTTATAATTAAATTTTGGTAATACATGTAACTTAGTCAATTTTTCTTTATCTTTTTATTTTTTATCAAAATAAAATAATGAAACAAACAGTCGTGCATTAATTGTCCATTATGACAACTGCCAATATCACTGCATTAAGTGTGCGTGACGTAATACACAACCTTAAGGAACATGGCTTTATTAGCATTCAGGTCATTTTACGTATGAACAGAGTGTTTTCTGGATTATTGACCAGTGAAATCCTCTGAAATTTATAAAATTTCATTATTTGGGTTTGAACTCGAGGTAAAAAAAATCCTCACGTTTTACAGGTCAAATCCCCTTTTACTAGGTTCAATGATTTAATCAAATATGCATTTCAGGTAAAGAGAAAGAAAACCTGCATACTTACAGAAAACCCATGCCAAAGTAGCTCTCTTGTCATGAACTCAAACGTAACCTGAAAACGTCAGAAAAAATACATTTGTTACTGTGACACATAACCTTACTACTCAATCAACAGGAAAAGTAAGTGGTCTCCACTGATTCTGGGACCCACAGCCATGATGGCGATGATGATGATGATGATGAAGTGATGTTAATGAAATCCTTGAAAACACAAATACAATGAATTAAAACTGAAATATAAACTTAACTGAATAATGCGGTTTTTTTTAAAATAAGATTAGAAGGATTTTTTTCAAAAAGTACAGAGACGTGCAAAAAGTATTTGTCACCCTAATGCAAATTTAACATCCCAGGATTGACGAACGTTCATTTTTATCTTCTCGCAGCTCCCAGTTTCAACCAATGTTTACGCTTAATAGTAAAAATATAGGGAATAATCATGTGCAACAAATCATGAAAAGAAAATTATCCGGGCGAACTGAGGCAATAAACTCCAATGAAGAACTGTTTCGGATTATTCACTCCATAAGGGAAAATACTGCCACCGAGTTCATCCAGAGTCTATATAAATCTTTTCCAAGAAGATTCCTGCAGATCATTCGCTTGACATATATCAAATAGATATGTTAAGTTTCAAATGTCAGTGTTGAGTAAAATAATGTTTACAGGACATTTAATGGCGGGGTAACACTCGCTTGTTTTTAAGCATGGCTTAACCCAGACGTCAAAGTGACGAATACTTTTTGCACGTCTCTGTATGTAACTACACATACACATGGATTAGGTGAAAATGCAGCTTATTGGAATGAAATGAAGAATAGTTTTGCTGATTTGGTATTTTCCTACATCAAATGAACAATTCATTGTTCTGACTGTAGGAAGACAAGGATTTGTTTACCTGAGGAGAGTAATATTTCTCTTGAGCGAAACCCAAGGAGAATATGCGTATGAAATCCTCGTGTCTCTCTATTATGAGGACAATAAATGTATAACATCATAGACTGAGCTGGGTAGGGATAGTTATTTCTCTAAAATTGGGTAGAGCTATTTCCCTTTACTTTTCTAGCTGGAGTAATCTCCCCCTTTCACGGTTGCGCAATGTTATGGTCCATTTAGTTTGGGGGTTTCCGTCAGAAGCAGCACCATGTGCTTTCTAACGATTTTGGTTTTCGCCTCACAGTGTGAGTAGAATTAGTTAACGTTTGTTATTGTTGAGTTTTATTTCATTGGTAATTACCATATTGCGTGATGCAGTTACGCATTTGTGCAGTATTCTGCTTATTTGGTAGCATTTTGCTAAATTGTCACATACCACGTGTAATGTTCGCAATCTACGGTCTCTGCCATTTTGTATTTCAAGTTTGTCAATTATTATTTTCTGTCTAGAGGCTATATAGTTGGGACTGACCCTTTTCTTTTCTTTTATATTTGTAGCTTTTTACCAATTCGAGCAATAAAGCAATGCGACAATACGCCCATGGTTTTGCTGTATGCAGAACATAGGCATTAAGTACATTACCTACCTGTCTGACTTGTTGTTTGTTGGGGAACACAGACCTGATTCCCAGAATCCTCTCTGTTATTGTCTGGTATATACCATTCTGCAGAAATATCAGGAAGTTCATCAATGCCGCAGCACTGAGCCCAGTCTCCAACCACTGCACACTTTTTCTTATCTTCAATGAAGATACATGTACTATTATTTACTATTTTAATTTGCAAGCTTTTAATTTAGAGGAGAAATTTGAGCATTTATAGTTAAGATTCACAGGTACATTTTCCTCCTTGTTGAAAAATCACAAAATTTTTTTATTCAGATTGTCAAACCTGTTTTAAAAAAAAGTGTCTAAAGAAAAATGCAAAATAGATCACATAAGACAGGAAGGTCTCTTAATTTAGGTGATTTGTATAAGAAAAAGTACTTTGGGTCGAGGTCCTGTGTCACAGTACATGTACATGTTGTTACAATAAAGAACACAAACTGCTCAATGGCTATAAGTGCTGTATACAGACCAAATTCTGGTCATTTTTTCTTCAATTTCTTCATCAAGAAAATTGAAGAATTCTTCAATTCAAAAAGAATTTTCAAGAATTCAAAAGAATTCAAATTCTTCATCGCATATGGTGATGTCTCTATATAAGTGAAAGATTCTTGAGTGGAACGATAAAGAACAATACAACCAACCATGACTGGAACTTACCTGTGATTTCCATTTCGACAGACTGAAGACTTTGATTATATCAGCTAGCCTCTCTTTGATCCATGGACAGCCAATCAGAATTGATGCGTATAGTATCTTCTGCCTTCTGCTCATCCATTGGTCAGATGTAAACCCATTGCTGTATTTCAAATTCAATATCTGTTGACCTATTGTGGCACCTCGAGCAAACACAGAAAACTGCAAAAAAAAAAAGAACAAGATCTGAGATAAATTCTACTAGCAAACACATTAAAACATAAAATTCAAACACACCGGAGAAAAACTGAAAAATCGGTATTTATCATATTTTCCCTCGGGATACAGAAATCTCACATATACAGTGAACCCTCTTAATAACAACAATCTTTGTCCCTTGGAGATTCTGTCATTGTATCGAATTTGCTCTCATAAAGAAACGATAGGTTCGATGGTGTTTACAGGTTTCTCTGTAATTTCTGTAGCCGAGTGTCTCATAGCACCATTTTCATAACAGTCAAGTGTACACCAGGTAACTACAAAGACATTGAATCTTTGTTTTAACAAGTGTCTCCCTTTAATTTAGGCTTATCAATAAACAATCAAAACATATATTCAGCAATAATTATTGAAAAATTTGTGTGTCGTATCGCAGAATTTAGCATCTAAAAAAGCATGTTTGTTCTGAATCTGTTATGTCGAAGCTGTAAATCTGTTATATCGGCGGTAACCAACGTTATGTACGTTTGTTCTCAACGACATACTGTTGGTAGATGAAAATGTCAGATTAACGGCGGTCATTATAAAGCGGTCTGACAGTACCATACAATCCATTACAATGTCTAGTACATGTATTTTACAGTAGAACACCAGACCTCCAATTTTAAAAGTAAGGAAGAACTTCACAAATTTATGTTTAAACTTAAACGTAAACACACCTGAGAAAAACGACATAATTTAGTTAAGTCTAGGAGTTATCTTTCCTGAGATACTCTCATAATTATTGAGTGTTTGGCCTAACCTGGACTAGTTAAGTCTGCATATCATTGTTCTAGGCAATTTGAATCTCGCTTAGGAGATCACTTCACTACTCCGACTAATTTTGGCCAGTCACATACAGGTGGTCTTAATACATGTATGGAGATGCCAATGTCCTGCCACAGTGTGACTGACATAATATAGAAAGTGGCATAAAGCGCTAATACAACAACAACAACTTCTTTCCATGGGAAATCTATGACTAATGTGTAGTAGATTACAACACCAAACTATGACATCCTAACAGTAGAAGGGGAAAGGAAATGTCAGCTCCCTTGTAGTCTCAATATCACTGAAAATTAAGCAAGTTCTGCATGAAAACTACAGAAGCAATTTATTTCATGACTTATAAAAAACCAGAACTGATAATTGGCAGCATTTAATGAAATTTAAGTAACAGATAAATTTACATTGAAAATATAATTATGTATTTGTTAATTTAATTTTTTATTTAAAGGATTTTTCATATATGTAACTTTTACCTTACACTATTGACGGATAAACACATATACATGTAATTAACTTTTACAACTAAATGATATAATTTATAGCTTCCTTTTGTGAAGTTATTAAAAGAATGTTATGAAAAGTGAGTTAACATTCATTTAAAATAAATGTAACAAGAGCTTTGTAAAATGTTACACCTGTAATTACATCTAACAATGGTTTAGTTTTATCACAAATGTGAAAATTACTGTTCTGTATTTCAGCACTACTAGATACCATCAAAAGTCTTGTATAGAGCAAATATTTACATCACTCAAAGGTGTAAGGTATTTAAGTCATTTCTAGGTAGATATAAAACCGTGGATCTATTTATTTGTCTGCTGTAAACTACATCATTCACACCACAATAAAAAGCTTTGTGAAAAACAAAAAAAAGTTCCACAATGCTGACAGATCACTCTTATAGTTCACTTTCTGATCAGAACGGTCCTTATGAGTTGTAAAACACAAGAAAAGATACAATTGGTGGGTGCATTGTTGTTTAACGTTCCACTCAAGAATCTTTGCCTTAATATAT
>JACSZP010005706.1:23990-45675 GCA_016161895.1 Pinna nobilis | reverse complement strand
CACAGACAGACACACAGACAGACACACAGACAGACACACAGACAGACACTGCAGCGACCATATGGTCTTCCAAAATTCCATAATAAAACGTATCTATAGGGATTTATCATTTCAATAGAATACCTGTCTCAATAAATAATATAAAGCAAAAATATCTATAGTTGAGTGAATAATCCCAATCATGATTTGATCTTCAAGGTCATGTGATCTCAATAAAACCTGTATCTACTAGGGTAAATCGTCTAATGAAAGGAGCACGTAGTGGAACGCTTATATAATTCCCTATAAAATGGAGAATTTGGTAATACAATTTATATGTAATTCCATTCATCTAGTCAAACATAAACAGCAAACATCTAAATAATGTAAAATTTATAGAAAAAGGACGTCTTGCATTAAACAGTCTTAAGATTTCACTTCCACTTAATGTACTCTTGTTTGGGATATCAAACAAGATTCAACTAGTCAAACAGAGAACAATGATGTTGTAGAATTCAAAGAAATTTCATTCACAAAATTAAAAGAATCCTAAACTTCAAAATGGAAAGAGTGCCCAACACGTGGAAATGAAAATCGGGTCTAGATATATAATACTAAGGTAAACCTGCAAGTTAATTTATCAACAAGCAAAAGTGTATTTAAAGTTAAAAAAAATCTGTTCTTTCTTTCAAATATGTATATTTCTCCAAAAGTATATTGTTGAATCGACTTATTACTTCCAATTCACGTGAATTGAAAGATTTCAAAATAAATTGATATCACACGTATAGAAAATATTCATGACATATATGCCTTGACAAAATAATCATATAGACTTCAATATTATTTAGATTACTTCAGTTTTTCTTTATTATCGGTCCAGATAGAAATGTCTATTTCTGTTGAAATCTGCATCTCCAGTTTGCCACTTAATTCGTTGAACGCAGACGTAGGAAAGTGAATAATCATATAGTAGTCAGATGGAATTACCATTTTTCATGCTAAAACGAAATTATTCAAGAATTTTGTTACGAATAAAAACCGTAAAACGGCATGTCATTCTTGGTTATATTAGAACAGTAAATGTAGTAAATAACCATTTATGAAAATAAAGACACTTTGTATCAATAACTATGCATCATTGTCACAATTTGTAATAACTTTATCGTAGCTATTAATCGTGTTATTGCAAACTTGGCTAATATCGGTTCAAATGGTTACTCTATTTTTCAGAAGGTAATGATTAGGAAACACCTTAAAAGCGAAAACTAATGTACTCATTTTGCTTAGGCAAATGAAATATGACAAGAGCTGGCTAAAATCAATACTAGTAGCCATCGCTAACGTAGTAACGCCCATCACAGACAAGCATCAAACTAAGTCTTCCTATGCTTGGTGTATTGGCAGAATGCCTAATCTATCTATTGCCACGTTGCTCCGGAAATTATTGATCTTCTCAGCTCCGTATTACTTTTTCCCCCTCAAATTTCCGTCCGTGTTGCCGGCTATGTATGCACCATTTGTCAACGTGTGTAATATTTCTTCCTGATCCGTCTCTGCAATTTTGCATTAATCATCCGCATGCCCAGAAGAGTTGTACTCTTTCGCTCTGCTTTTGCTTTTTGGTTTCAATTTTGCATTTGCATATTCAAATTAGGAGAGATCGATTATTCTCTTTTGTTTTGTTCTTCCAAAACTTGTATTCAATGGCTTTCAGTTGCAATTTTTGAGTTAAAAAAGACTCAAGGTTTTTGCAAAAAGTAGTAAACAACTTGGTACCATGGTTAAGCGGAATCCAGAATGTAAGAAGCATATGATTTAAAGACACAGATTTATGAATAAAAAGTAAAAGAAGATTTTTTGAAAATAAAAAAAAAGAAGAAAAAACTGATATATCTATATCAAGATTCATTTTGCTACTAGAGATATCAAATTTAATTCTCAAAATTTCAAAGTACAATGAATCTAATTCTTCTTCGAGAAAATGAAAAAATTACATTTATTCGGATATAAACAGAGAGTTCCAATATATGGTGTTTTATTGGTGTTTGTAAATAATGGATTAATTTGATATAACACTGAGGTGACCTAGGATAAAATCAATCGATTGCAGATTTGATAGCAATAGAAAACCAGATTTATATGTCGGTAGATTCACAAATGACTACCTACTCCTGGGATATTGCACATATGATAAAAATGTTGAGGGATGAACTAGAAATATATTTATGGTCATTTAGTTGAGGAATACATTCGGGGAAAGAATATAACAAAATTTAATATATTCAACGTAAAATAAACCCGGTAACTTTTCCTAAATAATTCTAATTTGTATAAGTTTAAATATATAAATATCATTAGCGATTAAAAAGCATCTTTCATATGAATGATAATTTCCGAGATGATAGAATGGAAATTGATGGTGATATAACTATTCAATGTAAAAAAAATCGAGTTACTTGATCTTAATAAGTCTAAATCGAGTAAATTCTATCAGAGTTATAACTAGCTATCTAAAAAGCACAATTCATGAGAATACTAATTTTCTTGAAGATAGAAATACATTTAATGGAGAAATAGTGACCGTTTAAAGACACATTTCTGATTTATTTCAAGCTTTTCTTGTTCAATTTTAATCTTTAGTAAGCTTTAATGAACTTAAAAAATTACATTAAAATTACGACCATCTATGTGTGTAATTTGTAACGAAAATCAATTTAAAACACATTTGTATACGTTTGATTTGAATATGAAATTCTTCTTTCAGCTTAAAACGTAAAATAGTCAAACTTGAAACTGTACGTTTCACCGGATAATTTGTGTATAAAAGGACAAAATGAATTTTGACAATCTTTAAGAATATTTATTTAATTTCATTTTTGTCAGAAGTTTTATAACTTCAGTGTTTTTTACAAGATGAGTGGAGTTTTTTTTCTATAACATTTCATACATTTTATACTTAATCATGAAATATCGTAGGGACCTTTTTATATTTAACCAACCTGTTAAGAACTATAATTTGAATTAACGAAAAATGATGACAAATTGTATACTGGAAAATTACATAAATAGATAAGTATCAAAAACTATTTCCTTTTCATCTTTTTGTAATCTTGACCGGTTTGGTTTTAGACAATTATTTATATTAATATGAAAATTACCATGGTAAATATAGCATAACAGTTGAAAGATATTCATTAAAAAACAATAGAGAATACTGTTTTTCTAACACATGTAATATGTTTCAATCAGAAGACAATTTTGTGATAGTTCATGTATCTCAATTTCGTCAACATTCATAAAAACACTTCAGGTAATTATCAATTTGGTAGAAATCATCATGATGAATTTCAGTTTCAACATTGTTAAGGTTAATTTGTTACATACTAAACGGATGCTATTTCTCTTGTGCTTACAATTTAATTAGGTAAATTACTTTTCTTATTTTGCAAACTGCTCTGCTTTAATTTTTAAACCGAAAAAGTGTTTCTGGTAACATATTTAAAGTTATGCTTCGTCAAAATGTCTCAAAGGTGTTTTGAGCCTTCGTTGATCCTGAAGATGTGAATGTAGTGAAGCAAATTGACACGAGATCTAGTTGACGTGCAAACTATATGACAAGAGCTTGATAGAATTAAGAAAAAGAAGCATTAAAAATATATTTTTTCTAATTCCTAAATGAAATTGAGCAATGAAAGCGAATACCACAATAAACTTCTATTTAAAAGTTTAATTTCAAATCTAACAAAGAAGGGAGGTTCCGAGATAAAATGCTTACAAAATACCGTTACATCACATAGTTTACCGTGGGTTCCTCTCGTCCGTTCTTTCTAAATTGGTAATATCGTAAAAGAATCGGGTGGAAGAGAAACTGTGGTGATAGAGTGGTTCATGTTTTGTTTACTTGTTTGTTTAACTGATGATATTACGATAATTTATCATTATATTAGTAACATCGCAGTGACATCAAACAGATGTAGGTTCTGATTATCAGAGTATTCGAGTGCTCTTGTCACAGGTTTTGTGGGGATGCTGTGTCCTCGTGATTAGCGTGTTCGACTTCGAATCGAGAGGTCCATGGTTTGAGCCCAAATCACAGTACGGTTAGCAGTCTCTGTCTTTCGGATGAGACAGTATAAACCGAGGTCCCGTATAACAGTAGGTGTTTGCACATTAACGAACCGTCCCTTCTCTACGGTTATAAATGCCTAGCATAGGCAAAAGCTGTCGCCCTTCACCTACACACGGTGACGTGTCCCACAAAAGTGAAATATTCTTGAGTGGAATATTAAACAGTGAACCAACCACCAACCACAAGTTATGTCATAAGAGATCTTTAATTTTGAAACAGAAAGCTGGCATGCAATAACCTGATCTCGGACCTGCAATTCTATAGCCTTCAGAGTAGAAGAAAATTATTTCATAAGCTCGACCAGTGTCGAGTGATGATGCATCGAAATAAGTGGTAAGGGTTTATCAGTGTCCCACTCAAGAACGTTTCACTGGCATGGTAATGCCACCCGATCTCGACGCGGGACTACTTTCGGTATAAGGTCGCCAGCTTTGACCGTTGAGCAGTGAGTGTTCTTTAAGATGCGGACAAGTGCTTTTACACAGAATTTCGAATTTAACTGTTCCGTGAAGGTTTAGTTGCTATTGTAAAAGACTTGTGTATCTCACTCAAAATATATCTCCCATCTCCATATGTTAAGTAAGGTAATGATGTTACGTATCAAATAACACGGTCGGTATATTACTTATTTCATAATGTTTTAATCAGGTCATGTCATCTAAGCTCTTTGTCATTCTGTTTAACACAAGAGCGTAACGTGCATGTTACGATAGAGAAACTTCTAATCTCAGATCGGTTTATGAAAAATATGTTCATATATATTCTATTACCGTGAAAAAAAAATCACTGATCTCTCGATTGAAGTAATTTGAGGTTTCTACTGTTTGAATTGACAATGTACATGTACCACATTTCATATTTGTAAATAGAAATGCGCGGATCAAGGATTTTTTCCAGAGAGTCGAACTTGGGAAAAGGAAAACAAATGAACTAACTTTTTCATATATTATATTGATATATACTAATTACTTTACAAGTTCATAACGGACCCGGACTCTTCAAACCCCCTCTAGATCATCGCATGTGAAAAGTTATAATTTTTAGTTAAGTAAAAGTGTCTCCGCGGCATATGCCTGACTATATAGTAACCGTACTTTATTCCTTCATTTCAAAAGAGAGAAACAAGCAAATATAAATTTGAAACATTTGAAAGCGGAAATTACAAACGTAAGTAAAGTTGTCGGCTACCGAAATTAATAAAAAAAATGCTTATCTTAGCAAATATTTTTCTGGGGATTGATGAGTTTGAACGCAGCCTCTGTGTGTGTGTGTGTGTGTGTGTGTGTTAAACTGATGTATCGTTTCAGAATTACGTTGGCACGTCAAAATTCCTTCATCTTTTCATCTTTGTAGAGTTGAGTCCTTGGCATAGCTGACATCCTGACATAGCTGAGTTTTCGACATCCTACACCTTTTCTATTATGCCGTACTCGAGAACGGTTAGCCCGTGAGCGGGGACAGGTCGAAATACGTTTCGGACAAATGCAATCTTATTAATACTTGTTTGTAGTGACCACTGAAAATTCAGTTTTTGCACTAATTCACTATGGGATATGTGAAAGAGGTCACTTAGTTTTGATCAGTGTGAGTAGATTTTTATGATAACTTGCCCAGTGTGACCAATAAGGGATATTTGAAGAAACCAGTGGGACATTCAATATTCAAAAATCGAGAAACAGACAACATCATGGCCAGGAAACAAAAAGAGACAATAATGCAGTTAAAATTCCACGAAATAACACTTGGAAAAAGAGCACTGTAAAGCAAACTAAAAACTGGGGGTGGGTTCAGGTGCCCTAGAAGGGTAAGCAAATACAAACGGAATTAGTTGTCGAGTGTTGTTTACGTAACTTGAAAAAATACCAACCTATTGTAAGTACAGATAAACAAAAGAAATAAACATCCGAAATTTAAGGACAAAGTTTTTACACCAAAAGCATCAGATCGGAAGCGAATAGATTAATAAATTGAGCATCATCCGGGAGTTTAATCAAAACGAGACAGGCAAAATGTGCTAGGATACAACAGGAGAACTGTTTTGTCCCAATTGGTAGATTTAATGAATCTTTTACGCTCTTTACCATTTTTATATGCATATGGAATGTAATATGCAAAATGTAACAAATATTCGGCTGTTCATGAAAGCTTATACTGTGGCATTTGCATACATTCTGGAAATATATATGCGTATGACAGCGTTTGCAATGTCTGGTATACGAACTAATTACCATTTCCCAAGTAGTAGTAATTCGTGAAAGATTCACATAACGAAATGGAACTTACACGTAAATTATTTTTTTGCCATTGACATAATTTTCTTTAATAGGTATATTTCGTAACTACTGATAACAATTATTCAATAACATGAAATTACAAAAAAAATATATGAAAAGAGGTGACTATTGCTGATGGACGTGGAAGTGAAGTATTGAAGATTGAAACGATATGTTAATCACGAGTGTGGTGACCTTCTCGGCGGACATTGACCGATACAACCGGTCAGATATTTATGGACACTTTGACCAAAGAATGACCACGTACTCGCTCCTTGTATTCTTTAGATCGATAAGAAGAAAAGACGGCTTTAAAGACGTCATGCCGTGTTGCCTGTTTCTATGTTATAAAATGAAACTGAAAGTTGATATATCTTTGACGAAAAACGTGTCAGAAGATATATATAGATATACGTGTCAATGCTTAATATTAGCAGTATTATTTCTTTTTGGAAATTGATAAGCAAACTACATTACCACATTAACTCAATGAAAATGTAGTAAGGAAATTAGATATTTACAATATTGAAACGAGTCATGTCACTATATATGTTGTTCGGTCTAGTTAATTTTTATGCAACTTAATTGTAAGGAGTGAATTTATTTACCTAGACATCTCATCCGTTTGGTTTTCAATTCATTGACTTACATTTGTTGCTTTTATCTTAGTCAATACCTATGTAATCAATCAATAAAATAATGTATTCCATTAGAACAAATGAAAACTGAAATGCCAGGTTATCGGTTGCCAAGGATACAGTCTACGGATCTGATGAATATGTAAAAAGTACAAGTCTAAAAAATTCCAAAGGTGTGACCAGAGAAAAAGAATAAAGTAAAAAGAAGAAAAATGAAAAAAAAATTCTATGTACCCTTCCTTTATAACCTTGAATAAAAAAATAATATGTACCCTTCTTCTCTGATCTTGAATAAAAATAATATGTACCTTTCTTCTCTAACCTTGAATAAAAATTAATAATTTCCAACAAATAGGAAGTATTCTTGTTTTCTAAAATAACATGCGAGAAACGAAATTTGACCTGCAATACGTAAGAAATGCATTTAAATGACATATACTCATATCATAAAATGTACTTACAGGAGAAAACTTTCAAAACTTATATTAAAAAATAAACGGGGCAAATACACTTGAGGAATAAAATGAGGTGCACTATCAATTTGTTTTCAGTTTTAGAAAAACCTACAATCGAAAAAAAAAAACAACTATTGTGTTCTAGTGAATATGGAACCCTTCTTTATCATTAAATTTCATTTTACCGCAAATGTTTCTTTGATAAATGAAAAACATTTCACTTAGGTTTTTAATTACAACTGATTTAGACAATTTCCCAGGAACAGATAATGAATGTTCCCTCTTTCAAAGTAAAACGTTTGGCAAAAATTTTAACTGAAATACTTAAACTGAAAAAAATGCAATACGCCTATCAGGTTTATACTCCGAAGCACAAGGACAATTCTGAAGCCTCTTATTTTTGGTAAAATTCTGAGAAACCCTCAATGCATGTGCAATAAAAAAACCTTTTTGTCCAGTGGGTTACAAGTCCTATAAAAACAATTTTACCTTTTTGATCTCATTGTTTATATTGAAGGTCCCGCCTTTTTCAAAACACCTGGACTTGTGATATAATATTGTAAAACAATTCGTATCATTCCTTAACGCCCCTCCCCCTGAACTTTACAAGCAAAAAGCACCAAATTTCGTTACCGAATAAAGTAATTTCTCAAAGAAAAAAGAAAGCATTATATTTAGAAAAATATATTTTTCAAAACTTTTATGTAACTTAACCAGAAATTCGAAGAGTCAATAAAAGCTGTAACCTGATGTAAAACGTTCTGGGAACATAAAAGGTTGAGAAGTTAAGCACACCTGGCGCACGACAAGTAATAAATATCGAGTAAATAGTTCATTAATAGGATGGTCTTATTCTTTTTCGCGTGTCGCGAGACAAAGTACAAATACATTACACAAATCTGACCGTGCTTAAGTCTAAATCCAATTTAACGTTTTACAGAGCGTGTAATAAAGCCATGTTTGAGGAATTGAAAACGTCAAAGATGTTTGACAAATAAACTTCTATTTCATGGAAAAAGCCATGCCCATTTCTCATTCGATTAGATAATGTGAGTGGTCAACAGCTAAAAAAATCGCCTGTGAGTTTTTATTGTCCGGTACCCTGCTGCTTGGCGACCATTACATTTAGTTGACTAAAACACAAACAATGAAGCCAAAATTTGAATATAAAGCAAAGACGAAAGAATTCGAACAAAATGTTTTCTTTTATTAAATTCGAAATAAATAAGATAAACTAAACAGCAAAATTAAGCTGTAAACGGTCTTTATCTTGGATTGTATGAAATATTTATTTCTAATTCAAAATCATGTTTTTATTAGCCATCATACAGGAATACACACTTCTATCTGACTTTCTTGTTGCTTAGTTTTATCTTTACGTAAAATAAAATAAGCCTATTAAGGAAAATACACCAACTTTATATAAAGCGATTTTTAATAACAAATCATGTCAGCGACATGAAAAACCCTTGAGGTATAAATCCTTGAAAAATACAAAATATCTCAATTCAGCAAATTGGATAAAACCATCTACTAGTTAGATTTGAAATATAATGCTAAAAACACTTTTTCGTTAAAATTAAATTACATGAAAATCAAAGTATCTGGTATTTAATTTGAAATGCGATTTAGTAAACAAAATTAGGAAAATATATTATATGTAATTTTGAAAAAAGCACATTATATACCTAAAATGATTGTTGAAAATAAAATGTATTTATTCAGTTCTGTCGTCATAATTGTAAAAAAGTAATATTTACGATAACACGGAATCAATTGTTATCGAAGACAGGATATTTTATCTTTAACGCATAATGCAAGGTATGGGGTCTTTTGAGATATAAAAGTAGTTATAATTATATCAAATTGATTGCTATCTTTTCAAATGAGATAAACGAATATGTTTACTCGTATAATAATTTTACAAAAAAAAGAAGAAAAAAAAGATATTGAAGCAAACGTTAGAAGTTGTAATAAATACCTAAAATGATCACGTTTTATTTCTTGTTTTAATTACTTGTGAAAAATAAAGTATACGGTACATTTATTGAAAATAATTAGTATCATTTAATGTACAAAACGAAAATCATTATATCACAACTATCTGTAACTCATGTTTGTACTCTTGCAACAGATTTTCAGCTTCTTTTCCTCGTTTTGTAAACTTGAGAAGATTATCAAAGTTTTATAAATTATGCAATATTTGTAAAAGAAAATGAAATTTAAAAATGCCCAAAACCTAGTACATATGAGTTACTGAATATTTGTATGAACACAACAGTTGCCTTCTCTATGACTTTATGTACTGGGTACCACTGTGGATATATTTTGAAATAAGGCAATAATAAAAGATTAACGATAACGCTCGTTATTGTTTTTGTCTATATGCATATTCTTACTTTTATGTTAATATGAAATATTTAATTTGAAATTCAAATTTTTTTTGCAAAATACAAGAATAACTGAAATTTAAAAAAAATTAAATCTTTGAAATAAAGAACTACAATATATCTGCAAAATGCATTTGTTTTGACATAAATACAAGAATTGGTTTGGAATCCTTAAGGAAACTTTTCAGTTTCAGGACTGAGGAGAATTATTATATCTAACGTTTGAAAATAGGGAATACAATATTGATGCTGCCAGATTAAAAGCTTTGTCAATTTTAATATTCACTCTCATTGGGGGGGGGGGGGGGGGNNGGGGGGGATTAGTTGAATACAAAAATGAAAAAAAAGATCAGATGAAGGGACAGTTGATAAGCATCTTCTACAATATTTTTTTTTTTATAAATCTAATCACGCAGATCAGGACAAGTACATTTCCTTAAACAGTCACATTGGAATATTCTAGAATATTACATACGAATATTAAAACACATTTGGGAAATCCATAAATGGTCAATAAAATCATTTTGAAAGTAAAATATGGGCTGAATATTACTCTGCAGAGATTTATATACTCATAGATCTAGAAATTGATACCCATCAACTAGACATAAAGGGTATCCCACGACAATACAGGCTGATAAAACTTACTTGATGTACAAAAACGTCCTGCTGGCCATCATCGGGTGTAACAAAGCCCCATCCCTTCGCTACATTGAACCATTTGCATCTGCCTTTCCTCCGACCACCTCCTGAAAAAGAAAAAAAAAGAGTTTGTAAATATATGATTATAGCTAAATATTTGTTTTGCTGCTTTCATCGGGGTGCAGGTATGATGTTAATTCAAAGCTTCGTAATGATGTATCTAACTTGCACGCTGTACGTGCCCCTCCGCGACCCCTGATCCCATCTATGAATTTTCAAAGGTCTGTTTTTGTCCTATGTTCACAGGAATTGTATACTGTTTTTGGAGCAAACAAATTCTTAGTATCAACCGTTTTATATTGTATTTTTGCCACTGATAAATTGGAAGTTTGCGCATTATTGTTACTCTAATTTTACAATGGCTTTATTCCACTTGAGTGAGAGGACTTGAAGGAATAACGCCGACTTCACGGGATGCACGGGATGTCCGATCAAGATTTGTCACTGGGTTTAAAGATTCCTGGACGAGATGTGTCGAACAATGTATGAGCACCGTAAAAACTATCCGTAGACCACCAATGTTTGCTTCTAAAAATTTTTCAAGTCTTGAGATCACTTTCTCAGTAAAGCATATTAAGATTACAGATTATCATTATTATCAATCGCAAAAAGAACCAGTAGGCAATATCCAAATTAGGTGAACATCGGATAGACACGTACCTCTACGAACCCAGATAGGGAATAAGGTCCCACTGAGAAATAAGCTTCCCCTCTTGACCAGTTACACCCGTCGCGAATATGGAGACATTTCCATGGAAGTTTTGAAGTAATTTAAGTCATAATGTTAGGGAAACGAACACCAAAATCCGGTTTTAAGGTTTAAAAGGGCTGAAAATCAACGATGAGATTATACATCTCGTTATGACCTGATTATAGATATACCGAAATATCGTAGATGAAAGTACAAGGATTAACGAACCCGTTGTTGTTAGGAACAGACAAGCTACCTGTATGCTGCATGTCATATAGACACGCGACGAAGACCTAGTCCGATAAAAATAATCTCTCCATATTTAAATGTTTTAAGCTAATTAGTAGTTCACGGCTATCTCATCAATTTTCTACCGCTCTTTTTATAACCTCGAAATAGACACAGGTAGGAGTAGGCTCAGTCTTTAATCTGTAAATAAGTCGTACTTATGACGTAAGTTTCGATTTCATTGTCATCAGCTAGCTATATTTAGTTCAAACATTGATCCTGATTTGTTTCTAATACTATATCATATTTCATACCATTCGCTATGCGACACATAATCGTAGTCATAAGTGCACTATAACGATCAAAACCCATTTCGTTCTATGTCATATTCTGCAATAAATCAGACATGTGGTTTCTGTACAACTTGGTATATACTGCTTTACAGATCATCATTATATACCTATAGAAATCAGTCGCTTCTTGGATGTTTGTTCTGGCTGCTTTGTCGTTTATCTTACAAGTAAAAATAATGCTCAACTTTATGAAGAGTTCATCATTGCTGGTAAAGTGCGTACATTTTTCCTGCGCTCGGTACTTATGACCGTTGAGCTATGAGGATTCTTTCATATGCCGACACGTACTATGACACGGGACTGTTTCATTCGAAGGACCCCGTAGCTACTGATCAGAAAAAAAGAACAAAACATTTTTCTAATAGTTGTTGCGTTGTTGTTTAACGTCCCACTCAAGAATATTTCACTCATATCGCGACGTCACCGTGTGCCGGTGAAGGGCGACAAATTTTGCCTGTGCTCGGCACTGCTGGCCGTAGAGCAGGGAGGGTTCTTTAACGTGCCAACACCTACTGTGACACAGGACCTCGGTTTTTACTGTCTCATCCGAAAGACAGGGACGGCCAACCGCGGAGTGGCGCTGCGGGAATCGAACCCCGGACCCCTCGGCTCGAAGCGAACACGCTAACCACTCGGCCAAGGAGGCCCCCTTTTTCTAATAGTAAACATGGGGACAAAATATATGCATAAACACTTATTGGGCAAGTCTGGTCAGCAAGAATAATATCAGAAGATTAAGATTTTATCATGGAAAGAAAAGGCAAAGGACATAAGTCGTTGAACTTTTGGTATTCGAAATGTGACGTATATATATAATACTTACATCATTTCAAAGATTTCGGTATCAAGCTTTAAGCCTCTAAGGTTATCTTATGTTGTACGTTAGTGTTAGGAACGTTTACATCGTACGATGGAGGCATGAGTACAAATCTGGTTTGCGACATGAAAAATAATTAAGCGCTTTTATTTTCAGTAAAATAAGTTCAGTTTGGTGAGATAGTTAACATGACATTTTGACTAGTTAAATATCTGCCAGTACTCGATGTCCTGACAATCAAGCAAATGACACTATCTACAGTCCTTGCTCGAATAGAGTTGTATTCCACATTTAAGTGAAAAGTTCTTGAATAGGTCTTTACACGAACATAAAAAAAGAAAAAATATCATCCAGTGTTTTTTTTCAAATTCAGCTTCGGATTTGCAACAGAAAAGCTTAACAGATACTAAATTTGTTTTATGATGACGTCATCCGTCGATTGCGAACTAACCTTTACCAAAGTCGCGCGCTAGACAAATACATCTCTTCGTAGTTGAAAATAATGAACAACTTGTAAATGATGTGTTAGAAGGGAGGGCAAAGAATCTAACTGTAAAGACATAAACAACCAATTAGTAAACATCACGGGAATAGGTTTGCGAAGTGCATAAGAGAAGCAGTCCAGTAGATGCGGAAATTAGCATTGGGAAGGGATAAGTTTCATCTTTTCAGGATAATTAAATGAAATGCCGTCTATCGATCTCCTTCACTCACAACTTCCCCCATAAGTTGACATTTGACAAATTTACAAGGCTGTAAACTGATAATTCAATACTTGGTCAGAGAGTAGAAAAAGTGGTCTTCACCGACGGTTTCCATGGTAATTGTTATTCATAATGCATATTTACTGTTCCTAAATAAATTTACATCGAATAATAGCTCATCGGAGGAGTAACATCATAAAAACACCTTCTCCTTCTGTGTATAATTAGCTATGCACTCCTACTGTGTCACAAAGATGATATTTTGTTATTTGGAAATTAACTTTGTTAAATATTGATAGGATAGGATTTGTCCGAAAATAGAATTGTAGGATTGTTTTAAATACTTGGGATAGTCAAATGAATTGAGCATAATGATCATAATTGTAAGGACGTTAACGTTTAGGTTTGTGTTTATGAAAACAACAAATTATGAAAATAAATGATACGACATAAAACTAGATTTATAGAAAATAAATGATAGCCGGTATCAATATATAGGCCGGAATTTTTTTCTCATCCGTTTTTCTAAAATTGCATCAATTTTGTCCAAACCTTTTAGTTGTCGACATATTCGATGAATTAAGGCATGCCTACGTATTTTATATTTATAGATGCACATATTTCAAAAATAGAATATTATTTTTAAATGTCTTTTTCTTTAAAAAAATGATTCATTGCTCTCTCAGTATCAATTCATTTATGATGTAAATCTATACGAAAATTATATAATTACACTGATGGATAATTCTTAACTAACGAATTCTGTTGGTAATTTGACGATAAATCGAAATTTTTGAATTTGTATAAAAACGTTTGGCTTTTTTATTATTTTTTTTGTTTTTTTAGATAAATATCTTTACTTAAAGAGGACGTGACTTTAACTTTAAGAGGAAAATTATACAAGTCACGGTGAATTCATTAATTGCACAAACGATATGTATTTTTTTTTAAAATTTCTTTATCTTTCAAGTTGCTCTGAAATCATAGTGTTATAGAAAAACTGTACGGAATATACAGCATTAATTGATAAGAATCATTTAATATTTGAAAAAAAAAATGTTTTAGATAGAGAGACAATAAATTTTGGCAATTATTACCACAAAATTAGGGAAATATTGCACTATAATATCGATCAGAATATGATATACACGAAGTTTCAGAAAAAAAGGAGAAAGTTGTGTGGAATTCAAAGATGTTTATATATAATTTCGAAATTAAAAGTACCCAAAAGCTATGCAATATCGATAAATCCTCCCCATCCCCATTTTCTTAAAGCGTCAACTCTAATGATGGGCAATCCAAATTGACAGAAAATTTAGTCCACGGTCCATCCAATCTATTCATAAGTAATCTAATACGTCAAAGAAATGCGACAGGCATGTAAAATCAGTGATTACTTTTCCTTCAAGAATCAAATAAGCGTTTACGTAACCAAGACTATATTGCCAATCATATACATCCGTGATAGAAAGTATACAATTTTGCAATCCTTATTCACTG
Organism: Pinna nobilis; assembly: GCA_016161895.1. Lineage (NCBI taxonomy): Eukaryota > Metazoa > Mollusca > Bivalvia > Pterioida > Pinnidae > Pinna > Pinna nobilis. The sequence continues at coordinate 30,813 of JACSZP010005706.1, read as the reverse complement.
ACTCTGGATACGTACAGCTGATGGTTTTGATAAGGTAATGAGATTACTGGTGTGTATTGGAGAAGACATAAAATATAGACATATGCGCGGATCAAGGATTTTTTTCCGTGGGAGGGGGTTCCAACTTGTAAAAAAGGAAAACCTTTTCCTATCAAAATGAGAATCTAAGCATACTTAATCAATATTGGTATATATTTTGCAATTTTCAGGGGGGGGGGGGGTCCAGACCCCTCGACCCCCTCTAGATCCGCGCATGTTGACACGAGAGAGAAAGAAACCAAGCAGTTAGTTTGAAAAATAAAATGTAACGAAACTATCTGACCGACGTATACTGCAATGATTCAGGGGTCCTTATTACAAATGACAAACGGTTAAATATTTATTCAAATTCCTCCACATTTAAACACTTCGATGTTTCCATTTAGTACGATTCAATGTTAGGTCTATTACTAAAATCTGTAAAGGTTTATTTTCGTTGATTTTGTCTTTTAATTATATTTACAGTTCAATTTCGTTTCATTTACGAAAATTTCCAAAAATGTTAGCTGGGTTTTAAAACTTCTCAGTTGTAAAGGTAAAGAATATACTATCAAGTTGAATTATGCGATTTTCGCACAAACAAATGTGTTGCATACAGCTGCAATTCGTATTGTTGTCTGACTTCCTATTCAAAAACAATTTAGTCCCTATATAAGAAGGGCTTCAAATTTACACAATTGATGGAATCGAATTCTTAATACATGTTTGTATATTTTCGAAGAAAATACGATTTCCACCTAATATGACATAATTTATGGCGTATAGAAGACGTATCGACCTTGAAATATGTTATTACTCATTGTGTGTTTCTGGAGACGACCTTGGAATATATTTTTCTTATTTTGTATTTCTTGAGACGACCGCCACAGACTCGATTTAGAAAAAAAAATCATTTCATACGTTTTATACGTTTGCAACAAATGAAAAATTCTACCGAGCACTAAGTTCTGGCCATACGTACTTGACAAACAACCTATTGAAGATAGTTATGAATGTTTAATTCATATAATTGTCTGAATTGTGCCGCCACTTTGGGTTCTGGAATTTTTATTCAAGATAAATTTGCAACTACATACCCTCAAACAAGGAGGTCAGCTTTGGATGTTTTGAACTACACGGCAAAATCGATAATTCTAGGTTGCATTGTTGTAGTAAGACAGATTTAGCGAGGAAGATAGGCTAAACATAATTAAGCGACATTGTTGGTTATCTCACAGAATGGATTTAGATAGGCCTCTTTGCGCAGTAGCGAAGTGCAATTTTGCTTTTAAAATTTTGAATAATATACCTGGAACAAATCATTCTGAATAGCAATAAATTGGTATAAGATAGAAGTCACCCATCGAGGCATAGGGGTATCTGATTTTTCTAGCTCCGACGTACTCTGACGCAAAATTAAAAAGGAAGTTTAATTTGGAGTAAAATATTAAATATGGATTCATAGGAAGTCATTAAAGATCATCATGCTAAATTTTCACATTGTTACTTTTAATCATAATTTATAATACTTTTGACGAAAACTGAGTTTGATGAACGAGGGGGAAAATGAAATTCATTATACAGTTTATTTAAGAAATATTAGAAATATACCAGAGCTGTATAGTACCGTTTCCCATTCCTTAAATTTGTGAAATCTCCCATGTTCTGTAATATGCAGCCATGATCAACATAACTACTGGGGACAAATTGTCAAAGACGCGGGCAAAAAAAAAAAAACATTTCGCCAATATTAGTGGGACTTAGCCCTCGGATCAATTAGGATTTGTCGTTGAAAAAGGGAGGATGCCCTCATGTTGGAGACTGGTGAATTTACCAAGTATACGTTTCTCGATCAAACGATGTAGGGAAATTTATGAATAAATGATGATTCAAAAGTTATAAGTACATCTGGAAAAAGAACTTTAAAAACCTAAAAGTAATAATAAAGCTTACATGACAGTGTTACCTTACTTCAAGTCAAGTCCAATTGTCTGACAGTTTGTTGATGCACCAAAAAATGAGGCACTAACGCGGAAACGGCGTATGTTTTTGTTACAGGAAGAAATGAGGAATGGTATTTACATTCGGGGAAATATAACAATCAGATGTTTGACTTTCAGAAAAAGTAAAAACAAAATCAAATACATATTATTTTTTGTAATATACAGTCAAACGTAAGAGGAGAGACGCAAGTAGCCCATATAGATAGATGATCAATATTTTTACCAAAATTATTTTAAAGAGACAAACAGGACAGGTTCCACCTTCAATTCATGTATATTCCATTTTCCTTTCCATTCTTAGCCAAAGTAGTTTCAATTTTGATATAGATTCCATATTTCATCTCCCTCTTGGATAATTATTTGTGATAAAAATTATAATATCCAGCAAATTATTATTTTTCAGTTAAATTGCTATTTGAATAATACAGCCATCTATTAAATGAATTAAAAAAAATGACGATAATGTATTTACAAAAAAAAAAAAAAGCGTTTAGGATAATAGGATATCTCTTTTCTTGTAACAACTCTCACAACTCTTGGATTTGCAAAAAAAAAAAAAATGATACTCGGTTGAAAAGAAGGAAAATACAGTTCACGAAAACAAAGTCTAGCCTGCCTTAGCGATCCACTGGATTAAAGGCCTACCTGTCTTATGCGACCTAAAACAAAGAATTCTCCAAAATGGTTTTTCTATATAAATCACCTGCATTAAGATATTAACAATCATATGTGACCATTTTCTCCTTCCCTTGGAAAGTCGATTTAAACAGTTAAACTGTAGATGAGAATGTTGCACAAGTACAGATGATAGAGTGAATTTTCACAAATTCTACAAAACAAAGATGACCAATTCGGTATTTCATACAGAAGAACTATCAATGGCCATTAAGATTGTAACTAAGTTACTGTAAGATATCCCTTACTACTTAACAAAAGAGGTCATAAAAGCTCTTGACTCCTATTTGCAATATCCTCTCAAAGATGATACATTCAGTTCAGACTTGATGTTCATTCCGTGACCGACAATTGTTTCATAAACCATGAAAATAATTTCCTTTTCTTTTACTTTGAGTACATCGCACACACCATTATAGATATCTTTGAATGCTTATTGGTCTAAAAAAAGTTTAGCGCATATATACATGTACATATGTTAAGTGGAAGAAAACTTCGAATGGAAAACTTAATTTACAACAGCTTCTAAATCAAAAATTAGTCAACAATATACGCACTAGTTAGTTTGTAATATATGCATATCTGTATGATAATTTAACGCAAGTTCAAAGGGTATATTGTATCAATGTACTTATATTATATACGCATGAGGGCATAAAGGGATAAAACTATACCGGTATATAAACTACTGGATTACTATTAAAAAAATACATGTATTAACCCTAGTGTTGCCAGATGCTTTCCTTTGTGTGTGTGTGTGTTGTTGTTGTTTAACGTCCCACTCAAGAATATTTCATTCATATGGAGACGTCACCGTGTGCCGATGAAGGGCGACAAATTTTGCCTATGCTCGGCACTGCTGGGCGTAGAGCAGAGAGGGTTCTTAAACGTGCCAACACCTACTGTGACACGGGACCTCGGTTTTTACAGTCTCATCCGAAAGACAGGGACGGCCAACCGCGGAGTGGCGCGGCGGGAATCGAACCCCGGACCCCTCGGCTCGAAGTAGTGAGTTTTGAAGTTCATATCGTATATACTTTTATATACGAAACAGAATTACTTAGATATTTTTATCTCTAAATTTGCTACCATGGAAGTTATCACCTAGTTTTGCGAACATTGTTTATGAAAATCAATAGGTTCATTGTATGCATTGAAAGTAAATTAAAAAAAAAATAAAAAAGACATTGGAGCAATATAAAACTTAAGAATATTGCTAAGAGTCTGCTAATAGATGTTTCATTTAATGTAAACAGAGCATAAGTTCATATCAATTAAATAAAAAGATAGAAAAATGTTCAAACATTACTATTCAATCCAGAAATATCAGAGAAAGAAGATATGACAAAAATTTAAATGGGAAATGAACAACTTATGATAAACTTAATGCCTTAATTAACTATACATCAAATGTCTGTACATGTGAAAAAGAAAAAGTCGAGTAAAATTTAAAAACAGGAGTCGATGTCGAGATAAAAATTATGAAATGAGAAAATTCAAAAGTATTTCTTTCCAAGATTTATCACAAAGACAAAACTGCAATAAAATATGAAATATAAGCGTAATACTTTAAAAAATCTGAACGTACAATCCAGTAAAAATTAGAAGTATTGGGAAGTAGTATTGTAAAATTATCTGACATACACAGTCGCATAACAAAGATATTCCATTGTAAAGTTCGGTAAAGAAGCAAAGAAACGCGTTTATATAAGTGCAGATGTACTTGCATTGTCGGTACATACATTATCGATGAAGATTAGTAATGTCTCTTAAGAAATCAAACATGCCAATGGACTAGAAAGTTATCTATATAGAACTGCATATCCGTTTTAAAATAGGACCTAAATCAATAATACCATATTATTGTGTTAGGTACTATTTCAAAACAGATAAGCATTTTTCTAAATAAAGTGTGTATATAAATAGGACACAAACGCTTTTATATGTTAATAAAGAACAGCTGAAAGCAACTCAAAAGTGGACCCATACAAAATATTTTTTTGCAAAATAGAATTTTTACTGTTTTATTCCGATTTCATGTTTCATTTAACATGTAATTCAACACACATAAACAGCCATTTAAGATTTTGAATTCCGTGTTGATTATTTTCAATTACATTTTCCCAATTTTCATTTATATACACAATATGCAACTTAAATCATCTGAAAATAGTAAAAATAAGCAACTATCATAAAATGCTTTAAATGCAACTCATCGTACATTTAGAAATCATAGGAACAAAGTCAATGTTCAAGTGCTTTAAGTTAAACATGATGTGATAAAATGTATGCTAGGGTAAAGGATGCAGCGAGGAATTCTCTTTCGTTGATATATTGATTTACAGATATCAAGCCAAGGTTAAATATGAGGTAAAAAAAAAAGACGGATACTGTTGTATGGGTCATCTGAAGTTACTTTCGTAACCTACCACAATCATTGATTGATAGGAGAATTTGGTTTTATCTTATTGATTACTTTAATTTCAAACTCAAAAGGCTAAAAAGTAATCATTTCAAATCTTTAATTTTGGAAACATAAATGAATTAAATTAATTTAAATATGGATAGCTTATCAACCAGCAGGACAAATGCAGATTTTTAAAAATGTTTAATTCAGAGAAATCAATGTTCCGATATTTTCATATCCTTACTTGATTTTGTCGCATATTTTTTTCTTTTTACAAAGCAGTGAGTTGAATTCTTATCAATGTTATATAAAATAACACTGTTAAAATAAAACAATTGTGGACATTTAGATATATGACCATATAGGAAATGTGTAAGAAAAAAAATAGGCTGATCAAATAAAATAAATAAATAAAAGAAGGGAACGGGCATAAAGTGAAAATACATGTATATGTTAGAATAGGGACATATATTAAACATAACAATGGTTGAAGAGAGTTACACGTGCGATATTAATTCAGTTATCAATAAATAATTGAATAAATGAGTTTTATTAAATAAATTGATAAGTTTGTAAATTCAAAAGATAAGATTTAGTTATGCAAATGGACATATACTGGTACATCAAATACGGAATGTGTCTCAAGAAAAAAAATCAAATTAACCCTGATGAAAATAAAATGGACACACAATAAGTAAATGTAAAACATTTGGAGTCATTTTAAAGTTGAATAGAAGAACAAGGCCATTTTAAATTTTAAGTGAACATTAACACACATTGAGGCATAGGTGATGTCACAGTGCAGAGTAATCAACATGAAGAAACAAACAATTTTAGTTTTTAGAAATAATAAATGCATTGCTAAATGTATGGAAATAGAAAATCATATCTATCTATCTATATATATCATAAATAAGTGAAGATAATATAAAAATGAATGGAAAATAAAATAAACAAAGTAAAAGATACAGAGATACAGCGATAATCTTTAACTTCCAAAAAGAACATAAACAATAAATAGATAGATAGATAGATAGATAGATAGATAGATAGATAGATAGTTAAAGTGATTGATAGTTGGAAGATTGATCAAGATTAAACGCTTGATAGAGAAAGTGTTAAGTTGACGCATTAAATAAACTATGTACACCGATACTGTTCTAGAAAATAAAGTAAATCAACTCTGTTGATTAATAATGATATGCTTTTGTTGCATTTGAATTTGACTACGGCAATTGTGATATATTAACAAGGGGTAATTTTCAATGCATAATATAAGAGTTTTGTACTGACTGCCTTCAAGATGATATGTTTTCAGAATAGATACTGCCTTAACATATCATACAAAACTAACGGCGAATTTCTGAAGTTCTTTTACAGTATTATTTATAGATCATTACAATTATCATATTTCTATTTTTATCTCTCCGTACCATTATTGAAACTAGGTCAATATAATAGGGAGGAGAAAGTATGTGTGTGTCTTTACTCTGTTGTTGCTGTTTGTTCTTACAGCAGATGTCTCTGATATTCACCTCACCTCACCAGTTATTTTTAGCCTCTTCCCATTCAGCTTTGCTACATATTTACTTACATATTATTTACGATGTTTACGTTGCTTTTTACCGTACCTAAATTTAAACCCCCAGGCTATTTATCTTTTTTTTCATTCACTAAAAGTTTATCGTTCACATACTTTTTGCACTATTATCAACATCTA
>JACSZP010005705.1:5167-17533 GCA_016161895.1 Pinna nobilis | reverse complement strand
ATTAGACAGTAAAAACCGAGATCAAATGTCACAGCTGGTGTCGGCACGTCAATATATATATAAACTTATTGATACTTGAGGGTTCTGTAACGTGCCAACAACTCCTCTGACATGGGACTTTGGTCATTACGTCTCATCCGAAGGACAGAGAAAGCCAACATCAGGCCGGCGTGGCGTATCAAAGCTTATACCTCAGAAGGTGAACGCGCTGACCACTGAGCCATGATGGCCTTTAAGTAAAGGTACTAAGGACTGGAATTTTAGAAATAATAAATTATAGGGCATGAGCGAAAATTAAATGTGCATGTCGTATAGAATGATTTTACGCTGTGCCAATACAAGTTGATAATGTTTTATCGCAGCAGTACCCTTTATTTACGATAAGGTCTTCTAATTATTGTGTTTTGTCGTATTGCATGTCCCTAAAAAGAACGTTCATGTCGCTATCGTGATATGTTGGTGCAGTTCTGATGTCAGAGACATTTTGCCAATTATACTGACTAATTATCTGTTCGCATTTTCTGAGATAGATAAAAACGTGTCTTATTTCCTTTGCAACAGATGTAATGAGCCGATTTAACACTTGGCAGATATTTCTGTTTAGCGACAAGTTCCCGGAGACAGTGCCCAAAATATTATTCAATACAAAATGTTTATTCGCTGTTTTTAATTAGTTACGCATGGAAGTGGGCGAAAATAGAAAAAAAACGGTCAACCGGTGGCGTTCATGCCATATAGTTTTAGAATTAAAATTCGGTCACTCTATGTGCCCTGTGTCATGCATATGTAATGAAACCCATGTAAATGTCAGATTCTGGATGTCGGGAACGTCTCGTGTTCATGATAATCCCTTTGACGATTTGTTTTGTCTATTTCCAACGCCTCGAAATTTGATTGGTTCTTGACGGAGGTCATAGGATTTGACTTTTATTCCAGTTTTATTATATCTTTTAGTGACACAGTATGGAAAACAATTGAAAGCGAAAATCTAGAATTAAATTACCGTAATCCGCGACACTTTCAATACATGGATCACATGGCACAATGAATGTTATGGAAGGTGGGCTCTACGCCTCTTAATTTGATTGGTTCCTGACGGAGGTCATAGGATTTGACCTTAATTCCAGTTCTTTTTATATATCTTTTAGTGACAGTATGGAAAACAATTGAATTTTTAGTAAATTGACATGGTATCCGGAATGTTTCAAAAAGCGAAAATCTAGAATTGAATTCTCATAATCCGCAACACTTTCAATACATAGATCACATGGCACAATGAATGTTATGGAAGGTGGGTTGAGGCCGAGAACAGTTAGACATAAATCTGGACATTTTGAAAAGGTCAAGGGATTACAAGATGGAGATATTGCCCTCTTATTATTATAAATTTATTTGGTCAGTTATTATCCCTTACTAGTCACCTCAGACATGCGTTTTAGGGCCTATCTGATGATTTAGTTCGGTTTATAACTCTATATTAACATTATCAGTATCCTTATCATGATATTTTTTAAAATGTGCTTATAATCTTTCTTATGATCATTTCAGTTTGACAAGGAGACGTGTAAAGAACTTGATAAACTCCCGGGTAGGTTGTTGATCGTTGCCTGTGACGGGCGAAATGGACAGGCTTCTCGAATTCTGGGCTTAAATGATGAAAGTTTTCAACATTCCTGTTTTGCTTACGGCGCCATTGCAGCCATACAACGCCCTGAGCAAAGAGACATACCTACGCCAGAGCGACGCATGCATAATTTGACGTTTGATTTGTCTGCATACGGAGCATATACTTCAGAAACTAATGGCACATCAGGATTTAGTCTGAAAATATTTGGAAATAGTAAACATAGATTTATTTCTTTAGCCATTCCAAAATGTGATTCTCCGGTCGTGAAGGCCCTTAGGACTATATTAGATCGATCGGTAAGACTTTGCTTTTGTACTATCTGAAACACTGAAATACCAGCTACTTCGTAAAGCCTTTCAACGTCGATAGTCCTTTACAACGCATACATTATCATTAAAACAATTGTACATGGACTATGTTATTACAGATGACATTCAGCAGCCGTCGTTGCTCTGCGCTAGAGTGCCCGTCTTTATACCGTAAAGTCATGAGTTCGAACCTCGACGGCAGCGACTCGCCTTTCCTGTCCTTCAGATGAAATAATAAATCCCAGGATCCCGGGTCTCAATAGGTGTGGGCACGTGACAGATCCCTTAATGATCATTGACAGTAAGTGTCGAGCATACACTAAATTTTGAAGCCGTTTGCCGACTTTCTGTGACGGTTTCATACATCTGAAGAGTATCTAAAAATGAATATTAGTAATGAAATCTGTCACTTGTACTTCTCACTTGGTTTTTATTATATATAAATGTTGTCTATTTTGCACGTCATATTAGTCTCAAAGTTCATGGAATATACAAACCTATTAGTGCCAAATATGTGTACCAGAATCTTTGAAACGCTAGGAGTAACCCGACGGCTGGAAAAACATAAACATCGCTTGTGAATAAACCGGTCTCCATAGAGAAATTATGTTTGCTAAAGGCCAAATAAATCATCCCGTCATTTATCAACAACCTCACCACTGCAAGTACTGTGATAAAACTGAATATTTCTTCCGCTACAGTGAGAAGTACAAGCTTATTCGTTTTTAATTATTTTCTCATCGTGGTTTTTACAAGAGATGTTTTTTATCAAAGCTAAAAATACTGCGAATTAATCCTTTTATTACGACCGTGTGGCTTTATTCACAGCCTGAAAGAATATAAGGTACATTGTAATCATATAAGTTCATGGAGCTCTTACAGAGTTACTATTAATTTAACAATTTTTATCAAAATTGTTTATGCTTCAAAAGTTGCAATTACCGAGATCGACTTAGTGAAGTACTCAGTCCGAGGATGGGCGATTTCTTTGTGACGTCTTAATTCACTGCAACGAATATCAGATAAGGGATTTGCATTTTTGAGGTTCATTTGATTTCAATAGATGTAATTATCACCTGAATGTATTGGAAAGATGAAGTTTACTAATTAGATTTTGGAACGTCTTTTTGACTGCATTATTATAAAGTCTAATTTTATCTGTCGAACCAACGTAATTATCATTGTCATATTGAACTCTAAAATATTTTACATTTGTTTTTATCTTTGTTTTATTTGTATTCAATCAAGTATCTAAATCGAGCACACTCAAGTATTTGAATTGAACGCACTCTTACTGCCATTTTCCATACCCGACTCCACCGCCAGCTACAACATTTCACTGAATTAGTTGGAATGATGTTTAGATTCACCATGTTCACCATAATGTGCTCTCTCCACGTATATGTTAGGTATACACACAATCTCTCAGTCTGTTTCGGTACATCTCTTTGTTGTTCTTTCAGTATATAATTACATATTCTATTCTTAATTTCTGTCTTGCAAAACCCCTCTTTCCAGATGTCTGGATTCACGCTATCTGTTTTTGATTCATAATTGTTTTCCATGTTTAAACAGTTGTACTATCAACGGGTATCAAATATTCGACGTGATTCGATTTTCCCATGATAATTTGTTTTTACAAAATATCATATTCTTACAACCTTTCAATGTTGTAACACAAGTAGGCTCCTTGAGGGTATAATTTAAATGTACATACATTTCGAAACAGAACAAAGAAACAATATGTCAATGACCTATTATGATATAATTTTCCATAGCTAAGATTTCGAAAATAGTTTTGGACACTTTTGCATTGTCTTAAAGCCATTGATCTCTAGAAGAATCGTAAGCTCTTATTTCTACTTCAGATGAATTCTGTAATTGATGAACAGTAGCTGCCGTATTTTATTTTCAATACATTATTCAATGCAATAAAGTATAAAAATCCGGATAAGGACCGATACTATGAATTATTCATATTAATTTATTGCAACAATTCGGTTGACCAAGCATGAGATTAAAATCATTTTAATATGAAAAAACGGATATTTCATGACATGCTATCTGAACTTCAGTATAATGGAAAATAAATCATACTTAAATTATGCTAATGAAAATTTGATAGCGTGAATCTGACACTAATTCGTTAGATATTCATAAATGAATATCCATGCGTATTAATAAAATTAATTATCCATTAAATTTGACCATAATTGAAATAATCCGTGAATTGATGTGAATATTTTTTTTCATTACGTATTGTAACCACCCCTTAACATCACTGATAACGGATGACACTAGCCTTACTGTGCGGTCATAAGAGGCATGATCATCAGTAACAGAAGCTGACCGCGCACGTCGTGTGTGAAAATGTAATTTTCAATAATATATAGATTCCTGCAAAAAAAAAAATCATTCTTGACAAAGTTATGAATTTGTCCAATGACGATGAGGACGAAAGCGGCGAAAATGAAACGGTGCGAAAATTTACCTGTACTTGTTCAAGTACCACGTGTTACTCGATAGTGTTTCTGTGGGACTGATTATATAAGTGATGGAATGACGTCGATACTTACGGAAAGATTATGTCTCGAGTTACGTTCCATTACTTTTTATGTACAACGTGTAACATGGATAAGTTCCATTTAAAATGTTCGCCTAATAAATCTCTTTTCACCTACTGATACATTCCTTTGAAATAAATAATCAATTACAGTTTTATTTTTTTTCTCAAAACTTAATTCGTTATATCTTCTTTTTTGTAGATGATGAGAAATATATTCCTAAAGTGCTTTAATTCATACAAAGACAAAACAGAATCAACTCTTAGTGATTCCTACGCTCTCCATCATATGAAATTTAGTCCTAGACTGTTTGAAATTAAGTTATCGCATCGCTGTGAAACAGTGGCATACCTGCATGATTGTGATACATTCGTACTAGCCGAAGGAGAAGCCGCCATGTCTTTCAATTTCCATACAGGTATGTCGAACAAATAACAAATGTAAAAATGATATTATTCTGTAAAAGTGAAGGCTAAATAACTCTTGGCTTCAGTTCTACGTCGCAATAGATATTGCGTAACTTCTTCAGATAACGTGAAAGAAAATCATCCTAATTATAAACTTATGATTTTAATTGTTTCTCTTGTCAGTAAGGAGTATTAAAAAGGCTTTGATCACACAAGAAATTAAATGACCACTTCTTGGTTTGCCAAATCATAATCAAGCCATTGACAAAGTATGTCAGAACTTTGTGGTGAAACTAAAATGCAATATTTCGTTTGAAGAATCCTCTTGATATGTTAAATATTCCTCACTGCATAGTATAAAGGGACAATGGTTAGAGCATTGCGCCTTAAACCTTCTAGCCTCTCACCTTTCATCAGCGTGGGCTCCTTCAGTCTGATGGTTTTTAAACGGCCACTTCTTGTACCCGGTTAGATTAAACATATTTTATTGCAAGGTCAAATTTTGACACGATACAAATAGATTGGGCACAATTTTCCAACTAAGAAAGGTTACCCTCTCCATAAAAGATATATCCGGGAAAAAACAACTGACGCCTCCGCAAATAATCGAATAAACTTTGTCATATAATCGACCTAAATTTTCCATCGCTCGATCCTGCGCTTAATATTTATGCAGTACTGTTCTTCATTCTCATAATAGTTTTTCATCTCATGGAAGTGAAATCTTTGAAATATTTTAATTTCTCCTTTTTCTAATTTTCAGGTTTGGACATCAATCCACCAATCAAAGGCCTTAAGTCTTTAGCAAACTTCATTGAAATGATAGCTTTAGCAGAATCGGAACATTCCATTACTAAAGCTTTAGTATATAAAATGAAACATACGGACCTCGTTCTAAAGGAGTTAGTTCGAACTGGTTTGCAAGACTACATGTTTACATGAGCATTTTACATTGTAATTTATATTGGATGAAGGAGTATTTTAGATGGTATAGGGTTTTGGATTTCTTCAGACTTTCTTTGGTCAGAGCATTTGTGCTGGGTGACTTTATTATCTTTTGGAAATGTGTTTGGTGCTGAGAATTAAAAAAAACAGTATTAAGAAGACTGACTGACTCCTCAAATCAAGGAAGGGTGTTAAAACTTACACGTAAGTTTGTTGAGATGTATTGTTATTTATGGTCCCACTCAAGAATATTTCACTTATATGGAGACGTCACCATATGCCGATGAAGGGCAACATTTTTTTCCTATGGTCGGTGCGTATGGCTGTAGAGCAGCGAGGATTTTTTAACGTGCCAACACCTACTGTGGCACGGGGCCTCGATTTTTACTGTCTCATCTGAGAGACAGGGACGGCCAACCGCACCATGGATTGGCTCGAACCCCGGAACTCCCGGTCGGCGGTCAAACACGCCCACCACTTGGCCACCGCGGCCCCTTTAAACGAAAACAATACCACCTAAAATATGTTGTGACAAGAAAAAACTTATCTATTTTTATAAGTCTTGTGTGCATGTGTGCTTGTAGTAGGCATTGTCTCTTTTTGTTTTGGCCATGGTATTGTCTGTTTTAGATTTTTGAATTTTGAATGCACTCTATCTTCAACTATCATCCATTTTTTTCCAAAGTTACATATTGCTAAATGAAATCAAATTTGACAAGTAATTGCATTACATGTGTCTGAGGACAAAAAGGAAATCAGAAAGTAATTACATGTACCACTCACGGGTAATTATTTAATGATTTTTTTTCTGCTGTATCAAAAATCATCCCATTGTATTGTTGGCTTTTTTCTTTCTTTTCTTTTCTTTCTTTTTTTTTAAATTTTTTATTTATTTTTTTGTTGTTGTTTATTTTTGTTTTGTTTTGGTTTTGGTTTTTTTGTGTGTAAATATCAGCGTAGATATTATTGCGTCATGAACATGTTCATAAGTTTAATATTCTCTCCTTTCAGAAATTTGTTCACCGTCACGGCACATTAGAGGCATGGGAAATACAGATCGTCGTGTGAAGAAGATGGAAATAGATAGAAAAACACGTACTAGGATAAACCTCATGACATGTCAACATCATTGTTCAAAGAAATCTAGTCACTCTCAAATTCTCTTTAGGTACTTTATTTAACCCTCAAACCAAGAAGCTGTACTTATTTATTTTAAATCCAAAATTAACATACGGAATGTAGTATTTTATACAGTACAGGAGAAATGAAATATTCCTGGTGGCGCACGTATGGTTGCTACAATATGGGGCTAAAGAAATATCGTTTGGGTTCAAATTTTTTTCGTTGTTTACATCAGTAATAAATCATCTACAACTTCCAAATAATACAAATTGTGAACATCGTCTGATTAATACAAATTTTTCTTTTTTGTCTTTATTCTGATATACATTTTCGTGCATTTATATTATACATTTTGGTCGTGAACCAATAATATAAGAATATTGAGCATCAGAAATTGCTAGTATGGGCCCATTTTATCAATACATATATTGTGGCAGAACATTTAGTTCAACGCTTTTGTCACTATTTGTACAAGACTATGTTAAACAGTTTTCTTAAAATCATTTAACGAAAATAAAGAAAATCAAAATAAAGCGATCTAAGTAGTGCATCTCGAAAATTGCGTAAATTTTCGTGCATTTTAAAATATTTATGTGAAATAGATATTGTTACTCTGATATATCTTGAAAATAAATGTTTTGACAAACATTTGTTCTGAAGAGAAAAAAAAAATACAAAAGAGTCAAAATATATATATGGTCGAATAGTTTGCCCAGTAACATAGTTTGTTTCTCCATTGCCAAAACAGTCAAATTAAGATTCGGTTTCAAATTCAAACTATGTCCAGCCAAAAAACAAACAAACAAACAAAAACCACGCCAAACAAAGGTAATAGCCAAACTCTGATGTAGACTGATCAAGACAATTCAAATGTTGTGTAACAAGCGATAACAAAAAATCATTATTTTGTATAGTCGAATGGATCTACACATTTTATTAGAGAAAGAAAGAAGAATAAAATGAAAATAAATAACACAAAGTATCGTATTCTCAGGTCCACAATTTGATCTTACAAGAAAGTTGTGAAACGTCAAAATATGCTATTTTGGTTCTTACTCTTTTCCTTCGTCACTTTTGACACTAGGGCCTCATTATCCATCTATTGTTAAATATAAACCTCGGTTAAACATAACCAAGTGTCAGAGAAAACTAAGAATAAAAACCTGTTGTTAAACGACTTAATCGTCGAGGTTGATTTGAACCTTTGGGTAGATAGTTTATTTTGCTATTTCGATTGTCCCCTTGGTATCTTCAGATTTCATCTTTTTTTTTTATCAAATTTGAAACTTGATACCAAACTCTGAGGCTTGGATATTACTTGTAGATTTCTACACGGCTCAATTATATTTCAACTCGATTAAATCTTACCATCTTTTACACAACTGGGCCCAGATTCTTGACTTAAGTTATAATTCCAAGAATGTTATGTCAAATGCTTGTTCAATGCCATCTTCATACAAAGTATCCATTCAGTAAAATATTTGCACATTTACTTTTTGCAACATAAAATGTTTAGGTATTTGATTGATTGATTTTTAATAACTCAAGTACATGCATTTAGAATGTGGCGATGAATATCATTTAAAATACAGAAATCCACTAGATAAAAAAAAGATTAGCTGGTAAGTGACTATCATTTTTTTCTCTTTTTAACCAAATCCCGTAGATTTTACTTAAAATTCTAAACACGTAAAAGTTTCAGCGTCTGCATTTGTTTCACCGACTACATATTTTAAATTACTATGTAAAATGCTTTATAATTAAATTCAAGTGTGAAAGCGAATAGCAATACTTTAAGAAAGGAATGCTTATGAAAGAGACTGTTGCCTGACTGTCGAGTAAACATTTATAATCATGAAAAATAATGTCCTTAAACTAAGGATCAATAATTCTCAGGTATGATTTTCCTTGTCAATTAAGACCAAACATACGCAAATCATATATTTACAAAACAGATATGTGTACAGTCCTACTTGTTTTAAGAGACTACCCTTGAGAAGATTCTACGAACCTGTCGCAAAAAGCAAAAAGCAAATAGTCATATTTTCTGGTGACAGGTTTTCTATTAGCGATATATTATTTGCATACAAATACAAATGACATAAATTTACTTTCACTTTAAGCGATGCCCTTTATAAGACATATCGGGCTTTTAATCCCCTTACTTGTGTTCGTTAGCAATCGATCTGGGTTGCCATACAAACGTCATTTAAAAATAAGGTTTAGCTTCTGACTTGGCCAATGTGAGCGGATACCCAAGGATACTTACTCCTCCTATGCACCTGTCCCATATCTGACTTTTTCATGACCCCTTTCTTATTCTGCACTCACTGGAATTTAATACACGACTCGGTATCTAAAACAGACCAGACTGTGCACATACAGACTTACTAATAAAACCAATAAAAACTTTCGTGTTTATTGGTTAGTCATAATTTTACATATTTTATTTCATGTGTCAGACTAGTCATTCTTTGATTCACGAATTATTGTACATATATGTAACTATTTCAAATTTTCCAATCTTAGATATATTGTAACGCTAATTGTATTGTAGAGTGTATTTGTGACACTTTTAAGGGGTTCTATCTGTCAGGAAAAGCTTTTAATGTTAGTGTTTGTTTTCGCTGATATTACTGAACTGACATTCTAAGTAAGAAAAACCGTTTTGATTCGCAAAATGCATATCATTTAACTGTTGTGTCATGTTTTTAATATTATTTTTCAAAATAAATGAAATATTAAAAAAAGATGGAAAAAGTTGCTTATAATTTAAGTCGTTTCATTCCAAACCTTTTGTTTTTGAGTCATCGCTGCTCCACGATCAGCGTGTTAACCTTCTGATCACAGGGCCTGAAATCGAAACGAATGTCGACTAAGGACTCTAAAATTTGCCTAATGGTTATTGATATGTAAGAACTCTTTAACTGCTCTGACACCGCGGAGTACTGAGTTTGAATTGGAGTTTTTCTGGTGATTTCGGGCCCAGGTCTTGGCCTGGAGTCCGCCTGACATAGGTGATTGGTTTCCTCTAACCTATGTACGAGACAGTAAAAGCCGCGTTCTCACAGTAGTTAAAGAGCTCTCCCATCTCATTAACCATTAGGCAAATTTTAGAGTCCTTAGTCGACATTCTACTACGCTTCCATGTAAAACGGGGTTGTTCTATAAAGATATCAAAGGGGATTGACCTTTGGCATCGTTATATGCATCCTTCGTTTCATGCATCGCAGTCGTCATCTCTCCCGCTATCGGAAACAGAGCCAATTGTAAATCAACTATTCGAGCCTCAGGAGTTGGATGCAGTATATTGTCACTGCTTACACACTCGTGAATACATCATACAAACATGACGAAAACTCTCAAAGACCACGTGGATATTTTATCTTCTGTTTTACATGTATCATTGTTTTCGTTTGGTTCGCTATAACCCTTCAAATGCTTACTTTTTCGTGTATCCAGGGACTACATTTTCAATTCGTGATAGGCTTGAGTTCGTAATTTCAATTTTTTTTTTTTTGCTTCAAACATAAGAATTTATTGTAGACAAAAAGTAATACTTGGGGGTCCCCATTCGTTATAATACTGAATTCTCTTTAAGTCGATTAGTAATTGGCCAACTCTACTGTTCTCTCTTGAGTTGGACATTAAACATCAATGCAAAAACAACAATACAGCAAATCAGAAGAACATTACTACATATAAAAGATTCGTTTGACGTGGATTCGAACAAGATTCAACAGCCTTCTCACATGAAGCATTATACACTAACTACCCGACTACGGAGACCCCAGAAGAACAAGTACATGTACTATTGTTCTTTTTGTACAGTGACTTTGTCGTATTTAATATTTTCATACGCAATACCTTTTATATTTGGATTGAAGTATAGATCTAAGTAGATATATATAAATCTGAAAGTGACAAAACATTTCAGACGTACAAGTCACTTATAGAGATTCGATTATACGACATGACACAACAGCGGTAATGGAGACGTTGTAATCAATATGCTATTTTCATCATTACTGGATGGTCTTTAATTCAAACCATCTTATGTGAGTAATTGTCCTCCGAGCAAACAGCAGCAACACGTGCAGATGAAACATAAAACATGGAATGAAGAAGCGTCGATAGATATGCGATGTTTCAAGGTTTGCATGATACAAGATGGAAACAAAAACGGTCTCACTACGCTTAACAATCGCAAATCCCAAACAAGATGGAAGCAGGTTCCCGGAGGTAGTTGACACTCCTTTACCCCATCGCAAATATTATATGGATGTCTCAGATTCAGTATAAGGGTAAAGCCAGTAAACACTCATTGTTTAACCATCACTTACCTATACAGTCTAACCTGTCTCAGTTACTCACTGAATTAAAAGACTACCTTTCATTTGTTACCTAAATGCATGACTCCCAAAATGGCTGTCCTGTATAAATCACCGGAATTAAGGGGCCAACTGTCATACCTAACCTTTTTTACTCCTTCCTTTTGACGAAGACTCAAAACAGGTTATGCAGTACTTGCATCACAAAACGATTCTCCTTGACATAAACTACTTTGACGTAGGTATCTGAGCGAACATTGTATTTTCTTCAAATATACTGCTTCCACGACTTTAAATAAAACATTTCACATTTCTAAACTTTTTTCAAATTTATATTTTCTACCAGAAATTACGTGGATTTTTTGGAAAATGTATCTGTCTTTACAATTGACTTATATTTCTTCGAAATATACAAGATCGGATTTAAATAATGTTATCCTTATTCCTGTAATATAAATGTAGATAGACAACATTCCCGCATTACATCCTGCACAGCTTGTAACTATTTCGGGAAGCTGAGTATTGGATTTCGTAGCATAACAAGCAGCCACATTTTGTATTCTGGTGATGACAACACGATTAATTATATAGACCACCGAGGACTTAAGTAACGATTCGATGTCTTAGTGTGTCGTCTCAAAGGATGTAGATCATTTATATAACGAGACAAATAATACTGCGAACGGAGCGTGAACTCTTTCAGCGTATAGTATTAAAAGGTTCAATGTTTTCTCTATTTTTGAAATATATCTTTGTCTCGTGGCGCTTGTCACCATAAGGACACTTCCTTATATTCGATATATACATAAATCTCATTAAATCATAGCTGTATACTAAATGTATAATGACCATTGATTTCTCTTGTTAAACATACCCTTGGCGCTTGGTGGGTTTTCCTCGATACTGATAAAAATTCTTCTTAACATAAAATTGAAGAAGAATAGAGAGATATCGGAATAATCAAGTCCAAAAAATGGAACATTGGAATTAATAGCGGTCTCAACTAGTAAAGCGGCCGAGTGGTTAGCGTGTTCGACTTCGAGCCGAGGGGCCCGGGGGTCG